>PNEQ01066922.1:0-40536 GCA_003012365.1 Medauroidea extradentata | reverse complement strand
AAGACCCGCCGAGATAATTCGAGAAGAAGGAGGGTGGGGTATATAAGGGAGGGAGAGTTTTTGCTGGCAGGTGCCTAGTGTGATCCGAAGTGATAGTATTGGATTGCGACGACTGCTCAAGGGCGTCCAGCGAGTGGGACCGCAGCAAGTAGTAGGAAGAAGGTGATTCTAGGCCAGAAAGATTCTTCGTTATTATTTCTTTGGGTCCACCATTGTGAGTGACTAGTAACCTTTCCATATACAGAGAACTTAGGTAGATGTATTTTTATTCCCTTTATGTAAATAGTAGTTATTAGTTCTGTTTGACATTCATTGTGGTAAATCTTTATAGACATAGATTTTTTTGTATATACAGTTATAAATAAACTAGGTTAGCTTTATTTTCTTTATTTTATCAAAGACCTCCATCCCCAAACGTACCTAGCCTGCAAGATTGTAACAATATGTATAACATTTTGTTAAACATCCAAACAAATCAGACAGAAATTACCGTTTTCAATTGTGTTTTTTTTTTTTTTTTTTTTTTTTTTTTTTTTTTTTTTTTTTTTTTTTAGAGTTGGTGATATTTCGTATTTAAAATGCTTAATAATGTTCACACATCTTCAACCTAATTCAAAACAAACTTTATAAAAACAACCAATTGTGCATGTGTTTCCAAGAGCAACAACACTGTCTCATCCTGTGCGAAACTAGAAAATATATGTGAAATTTTTACGCTCTCCGTAGTAAATAACGCCTTTGATTCGAGAATTGATTGCAACTAAATCGACAATCGATTTTCGCCAGCGAAAGCGAGATTCGAGTATATCAAAGTAGTGAGAAAATGGCGGGCGTGTGTTAAGGTTTAGTGAATGTGTTTATTTATCCAGTTTTCACAGTGTACTTGGTAATTTTTTTTATGTTGTTTAACATTATAATTATAAATAAAGACTGAAAATTATTTTTATGTGACAGCAAGGAATAAGTACAAATATAATTGCGACTCCGATGATGTAGTGATGTCACAAATTTGACTTAATTGATGTCTCCGGAAACGGCTAAAATTTTCGTCATGCATCGTATGAAAAAACCAGGAGTGAATGGCAAAATACAGCATTAATTTTATCGGCAGCAAAAACATTGAAAATAACAAGAATAAAATTGTTGCGCCTACAAATTAGGAAATATAGATGCGAAACACGAATGAATACAGTAAAGGTAATTAGGTTGTAATTAAAAATTGAAATATGTATCCCAGCACTTGTGTCCTTCACTAAATATTATTTACACACACAGTATGTTGTTTCGTAAAATTTGACGTTGATAAATTTAGCTAACAGACGTAAATACATTTTAGCTAACAGTTGTAATGTGTTAGTATTGAATGAACAATCCTGGAGGATAATATAACGTATTTAAGTGTTACATTTTATTGCATGTACATTTTTTCCAAGAAACGTGTCTGATTTAAGACTGTATAAACAATAACAAGTATGATATTCTGCTGGTCTCTCATGCTTTATAAATTTATTCCAACAATTCTATTCATATGCATTTTGGTGTTGTTGACATGGACTGAACCTTCAGATGCAACAAAAGAGTACTTTCAACAATTCAATCAATTTACAAATCTGTGTAAAGGAAAATATTTTAATTAAATGCTAGACAAATATTATTTTTACACAGCTTCGCCACCTCTGTAAATAAAATAAAAATTGTATGGTTATCGTTAGTCTGCTTGGGTAGCACAAGTTAACATTGTATCAATCACATTTAAAGCACTGTACTGGAATTTCTCAGGAAATGTACTGGAAATTGAAATACCACTTTTGTTGGACACCCTGTTTTCATAACAGGAAAGATATAAATTAATGATAGGAATGTTACAAATGAAATGTGAACCAGCCTGTACATTGAGCAATAAGTTACTTGCAATTTGAAGCAAATAATTTTTATATACCATAGTAATTTATTTTTGTTTGAGTAATTATAGTCGGCCCGCCTTATCCGCAGTTATAAATTGAGGAAATTTTTTTTTAAGGTAAATATGAAATTCTTAAGTATTTGTATTTTCGCGTGTGCCCGCACACTATGTGCTGCACGGACTACTAGCGCCTCACTTGCCGTGCACGAGAGCAGCTAGTCTTGTGTTGTCAGCTCCTGTTATCTGCTTCGTTATGCAATGTGCTAGTTGCGCGCGGTTATCGCTAGTATGATGCGGTACGGACTGCCGATAACAGGCTGGCCACCCCGACACTCGTAACTTCCTTGCTACAAACACAAACACTCTCCTACTTATGCACATCGCGTTGCCGTAAAATTAATAAAGAAATTTAAAAAATAGAAAAATACAAACATATTCATTTCATATTTACAGACATAGATTTAAACTGAAAAGATCGTGACAGTTATCTTTGTTTACAAGTCCTGGGCCGTGATCATTACCAGAGCCCATGCGGCAGTTTTATCTCTGCTGCGCACGTATTTATTTGTCATGGCCGATAAGACACAGGCGTCATATATAACATAGATAAAACCCTTATCGGCAACACGTGATGATATTAGGCCCGACGGGGCGGGAGAAGATAAGTTAGGTCTACCTTTACTACTGGGAGGCGAGCATAAAGAAGGCCGGCCCAAACTGGCGCGGGACCGACGCGGGACGCGGGAACGCGTTGGTAAATCTCGGCGGGAAGAACTATGGCGGGAACTGTAGTGCCCACATCTGCGAAGCGATTTGCTTCTCAGTGCTGGCCTGTGCGCCGATGAGTATAGTAATGTCGTCGTCAGATGAAGAAGCACTTCTATTGATTGCTGCAGCAGAAGACGACGACAGGAGAAGTCGGCAATGGGTTCATGACATTAACAAAGAAAGACTGCTATTCGGAGAATACCATACACTTATGCCTGAATTAAGGAAAGATGAGAAACGTTTTTACATATATTTGCGCATGACTATGGAGTGTTTCGACGAACTATTAAATGTGATCAGTGATGACATCTGTAAACAAGACACAAACTTTCGTGAAGCGATTGGTCCAGAGGAATGTTTAGTTGTGGCAGTAAGGTAAGTGTAGCATCAATCGTCATGGTCATCTCACAGAAAACAGTCAAACTTATCGGAAGCCAAAATTTTACTATTTTAGAGTATTTATACTGAGATTTCTCAGAATTCTTGTGTTGCAGTAACATTCCAAAAAATCGGCAAAAATTAATAATGCCAAATACTAACTTATCTGAATTATTACCATTACTGCAGTGTAACAATACTATTAAAGTTTTATGTTGTTTACCTGTTGTTGGTATAACAGTACGGAGTAATGTGTGAATAACAAAAGTAGGTTTTACCTTTGTTGCAATATTACATTATAATTATTACACATTATAACTTATAATACATTATTATTTACGTAGCACATTTTAAGCAACCATGTTATTTAAACATATTGTAACGAACCCAACATCGCTGTGTCAGTTGTAATCACTTAACATAGGGAAAAGAGTCCCTTAATCACTTCACAGTCTCTTGTATGTATTGAAAACACGCACACTAACGTCTTCCTCTGTAGTGCATTGGTATGAACTGTCTGATTGATCACTGTAGTGGTGACTCAAATTATCTTCTGATCGTGTTGATGAAGTACTTTGTCCGGCGTTGTCATTGATGTCTGCAAGTTCCTGTTCCATCATTACTTGAGTGATTTGCAATTTTGTGACTGCGTGTCTTGTCGGAGTGAACTTCTTAATAGTTTTTGCATAGCCTAGCATCAAGTGGTCTACGTCGTCCAGTTCTTGGCGATGTTTGTTTTGCAAATATTGAATAGCTTTGTCTGTATTGCTAAGAGTTGCTGGTTTAAGTTTCTTCTTCTTAGGTGGCCCCTCACAAATCTCCTGCAAAGATGGTTCAGAATGCTCCATCTCTTCATCTAAATGTATTGATGACTGTGTTATCGCCATCCAGTGAGATTGCGTCATCTTCCTCGTTTCTTCGTTTTGCTACGTCAGCATGAGAAACGTTTGATTCCGTTGTAGAAAACGTTATAAAGGGCTTGAACCTTTCCATGGTAACAGCCCATTGCCATCCTTTGTAGTTTTTTTTTGCCTGGCCAGTTGTGGTTTTAATGCTTCTGAGGTACTTTATGTACGTGTCATGTAAATTCTTCCATTTTCGTTTCAGAACTTCACCTGCAAATAAAATTATCCGTAATTTAATATTGTTTGTATTATAGTCAAATGAATGAACACTAGCATGCTGTCTTACTGTGCATGAGATCCCGAGTTCGAATCCTGGCTCGGGCTGGGCTGTTTGTATTCGTCCATTAGTATGGACCTTAGTTAATTGTATTACATTTCGTGAATAATGTTAACAAAAACGTAATGTAAATTAGTATTTATATATTGTTTTAGGTATTGATTAGGTATTTATTTGTTAAAACTGTGTTTATAATTTGTTGCTAAGGATGTAAAGTTAAATATAAAGCAATATTTCATATAGTTCTGAAAAACTCTGAGACATGGCCTTAAATAACTTATATACATCTTGTACACAACAGTTTGTACACAATTTCACATATATGCAATAGTTTTTTTTCAGATATTTTGCAACTGCCGATTCATTCAAAACTATAGGCCATAGTTTCAGAATGGGATTCGAAACAGTAAGCCAAATAGTAAAAGAAGTTTCACAAGCAATTATTGAAAAATTGCAACCAGTACACATGCCCGAGCCCACTTCAAGAATTTGGAAAGAATCTACTCAAGGTTTCTACCACCGATGGCAATTCCCCAATTGTGTAGGTTGTATTGACGGCAAGCATGTGACAGTGAAGTGCCCACCAAACAGTGGTTCTACTTATTTCTGCTACAAGCATAAGTTTTAAATTGTTCTTTTTTAGATTGTTGCTCCAGATTATAAATTTATTTGTGTGGATGTAGATGGGTACGGGAAAAACAGCGATGGTGGTATCTTTCACGAATCAGCAATGGGTACAAGAATACGTAACAATGACTTGAATATACCAGATTCCAGGCCTTTACCGGGTCAAAATATGCCTACACCCCATTGTTTAGTAGGCGATGAAGCCTTTTCTCTCTCACCTTTTCTCATGAAACCTTTTCCACAAAGGAAATTGAGGGAAAGTAGGCGTCTACAGAAGTACAACTATAGACTTTCTAGAACGCGCGGGGTTGTGGAGAATGCGTTTGGCATTCTTGTGCAAAAGTGGAGGATATTTCACAGACCACTGGAAATGTCAGTTCCGTCAGCCCGACATGTTGTCATGGCAACTTGTATCTTACACAATTTTCTAAGGAACAAACAATGTGATGCCAACTACTTGGAATATCTCGAGCCTCCAGACAATACAATTGGTGCTTTCAACAATATTGTTCAAACCCCAGGGGGTGCTACTCGCTTAGCATTGCAGGTGCGTGAAAGGTTTCTATATTTTTTCAACTGTAACTAACTAACAACTTGTTATCAGAATTTTGAGGATTGGAAAGTATTATTTTTCTTGTCTAAATATATTATGCGGCTGTAGTGCACATTGTACCATAAGAACGTTATTGGAGGTTTCAGTGTTTATATATCTTAATGCCATTTTACAACAATAAGTTCATAATAAAAAAACATGTATTACTTACTGGAGTCGTGTAGTTCTTTCCCTATCTCTGTCCATATGCTGTCCTTCTTTCTGTTGTTCTTGTAATCAGGATGATTTAAATCATACAACACTGGATACAAGTACACAGTTTCTATCACCTGCTCTGCAGACATGCTGTACAGACGACAGACTCCTAGCAACTGATGAGTTCCCGCCTGGCGGTGCGCGGGAATCGAGAGCATGCAGCAGACTGGCGGGATCCCGTAGCATTCCCGCTTCCGCCAGTAAAACGCGCGGAAACTTTCCGCCCAGGTGTGGGTATGTCTATATCCCGCCAGGGCGCTGCTGTCCCGCGCGGTTTCCGCTGCCGCTCCCGTCCCGCGTCCCGCGCCAGTTTGGGCGGACCTAGAAAGAAATAAAGATGCGATGGGGATGCGTCATTAAATACCCCATGCTTTTAAAGCAAAATACGCCGTAGTAATATTTTTGCCAAATATATGGATTATAATTATAAGCCACTAACTTTATACATGTCTCTAATAACTAACACTTAGATCTTAAAAATTGTTTTTCTCGTGTGTGTGTGTGGACAAAGTGTAAACAAACTTTATACAGAATTATTCCCTGTCATGTATCTGAGACATGTATAAAGTTACTGACTTCTAATTAGGTTACATCAATAAATTTCCTAATAGCACAAAGTAAACCAATGGGAATGCTTAAGGATGAGTAGTTAATATTAAGACAAACCTAAAACTAATAAACGTTTAGAAAGTGGTGTAAGCTTCCTTGCATTAACTATCCGGTAAACTGTTTCTTCTTTCTTAGTTCCAGTTTTGCATTGCTGTCTTGTGCCGTTTTTATATTCAAGTGTTTAAGATGGAAAATTGTCCTTGTTCTGGCTAGCTTATTAAGACGTTACAGCTTATATCAGAAAACGTAATCGCCAAACAATTATAAATGGTTTGTATAACACCAGGCTGCGAGTTTACTCCTTTTCCGTGAAGACTTATGAACACTTCTTCCGCTGACTGCACAGCATATTCAACGGACTGTGATGGTATCGTCAGACCGCCTCGGCTAATTTTTTCTATCCATCAGTCGGCACGAACAGTGCATATTTACATAGCCAAAAATTTTACAGAGAAACATTCTATAGTCAGAAAGCAAGCATACATAATTATTGAAATACCCTCATAATTACAGCAATATCCGCAGTCAGACTTCCGTTATTAGTGTTGTGAGCCAAGTAACCAGCAATATAACAAAGTGCCTCACTGTCCTCTGCAGTCGCTTCCGAAAAGGACATTTTGTAGGACTGAAGTTCCGGTGTCGGGATCTCAACATTTTCCTCTTTACTAGTGTTTAATGAAATTGGTTTTATCGTATATTACAGACTACTGAAAGCATGTATTGTAACGGAAAAATAAGTGTGAAACTCTTCAATATCGGACTGTAGTCCATAAGCAGTAAATAAGCAACACCCGTGAAAAAGTGGCAGTGTGTAGGCGGCTGCCAACCTGCTGGGACGTGCTGAATTAATGGTGCGCCAGACCGTGCCGAGTTGCACCAAGCTAGCGTGTACCTATATCCTTTGTGTGGCTCGCACAGTGAGATGCGCAAGCATCTAGGCACCCACAGTGAGGTGTGTGACGGTGTAGAGAACCAATCATTGCTCTGCCAGAAAGCGCCACAGTACATCATGTGCTCTTTAGCACCGACAACTGCAGACAGAGTGTAGTACACACTGCTGCCACTGTGGAGAATTTGACTGCCGTACTTCAGTGCGACTACCAGCCTCGAGGTTTCACCATTGCTGCTTCTAAGATTTCAAATGGCACTGAGCATTATTTATACTTTTGGGGCAATATTTAATCCTTAAATGTCGGCCACATTTTAAATTCACGTAATATATAAACATTATTTAATTACATTTTTGAACAAACAACAATTTAGTTGGAACTGTATTGTGAAATGAAGTTTTTTTTCTATAGAGTATGTTGGAAATTTGTGACGGTGGTCTTACGTGGGGGGGGGGGGGTTCCATGGTTAAGTACAGTAATATTTTTACTGTAACATTTAGACTTGGTTTATCTGCCCTTACTATATAAACCTATGCTAAAAACAATGTTGTTAAAAAAATTTTGAAATGCTGTTTGAGTATGACCATGTTTCATTTAGACTGTCAAATTGAAAAGACTATTGGAAATTAATCATTGTTTATAAATAATTGCTTGCTAAATTAACCTTATGCTTATTAGGAAGAATCAAAGTGTTTTTTTTTTTGCCATTTGTAACTAGCTTTTTGTTACAATGTCTTCTTGTACTGTGGAATTAGGTACTGTTCCATAAATATTTAGAACTCCCCTATAAGCTAAAAGCTCATGTTTGGGCTATATAATCTTCTCAGTGGACAAGAGTGGTCTCATATATTTGTTCAGTGCAAAACATTTTGCATTGATATGCTTGTGCCAGGGTTTATTGATATACTTATGCCAGTATTCATGGCTATACTTATGCCAGAATGTGTTAATATGCTCATGCCCAATACATACACCACCATTGCAGACACACCCATATCCTTAGTCTAGGTATATGCGTCTATAGTTGTAGTTCCCCGTGTGGTGGCGGAATAGAATGTTTTATCAACTCCGCCTTTGTCTGCTAGTAGCAGACATTGCCGGTCCCAAGCCCGGATAAAGGAGGGTATTTCTTGCTAGTATGGCATTACTTCCACGTGTGCCATACTACGGTACACTGTTCTATTGTGGTCACTCTTGACCCCTTGTATCTTTCGACCCCGATGCTATTAGGTTGCGAGGGCTAGGGAGTCTTTCTTTCATGTCTTCCACTTTCTATGAACCAATGAGATCTTTTCAATCTCCCTCCTACTCTGGTTGATTCCTTGTTTTCTTCACTGTTGGAAGACAGACCTCATAGCTGAAGTAAAATCAACTGTGTAAGGAGCTTATACAAATCCTCCTGGCTTCAGAGCAGTAAGGCGACAGCCCAAGCACCAAACTATCCTTGTGCTGCTTTCGTAGTGCTGCCAGGGTGGATGTCTATTACTGACTTGCTCAGTGATTGTAATGAATGGAATTCTTTGTAGAAGAGATCCAAGTAGAAGATGGAAGAATCAAGAAATCACAATGGGTCAATCAGTAACTCGAGGGAGAAGAACGTGTTTGTCACAATGAACCAACCAGTCTAAAACTTGAGGGAGGAGAAGAACTTGTTTAAATTACGATGGACCAACCGGTCTAAAACTTGAGGGAGAATAACTTGTTAAAGTGGGCTATTGTCATACATAATTGGAAATTGTTCTGGCATTTTTCTTTGATTTATTGGTTGTGTAGTTTGCCTTATCAAGTAAAAGGTTCACCTGTTTTTTAAACCATTCAGTTATGTTATTCAGATCCAGCTGCATTTAATGATTCATGTTTTCTACATAATTTCTGATGTAGAATATATTCTAATATCGTACATATGAGTGGTAATGCTGCTGTGAGACTGTAGTTAATGTTGCTCTAGTTTGCCGAATTGTATGTGGGTACCACACATGCTGTTTTTAATATGTTCTTGGAAATATGTCATTAGAAAAAGATAGGTTTATTAAATTGGTTACATGCTTAATTAACTATTTGAGTTCGTTAATGAATTCTGTTTCATTATTCCAGTTTAGTGATAACAGTGATTTAATGGAATTGTTGATTGACTGTTGATGTATAGTTTTTTTTTCTAAATCCAGATGCAGTATCTAACGCAGTACTTGTGTACACATTGGAAGCCTCAGTAATTTCTCGGTTTTCTTGCAATATTATATCATTTACATTTGTTTATTATAATTTATTCTGGTTCTAAGTATTAGAGAATGGTTTTTTATTCGGTTACGCCCGTTTCCTAAGTTGTAGATTAAAGATTAGGAGGCTATGATCAGTAAATGAGCAGCCTTTGCGGCAGTTTTTAACTTTAAGTGTGATGTTATTAATAAAAATGTGGTTTATTAATGTTGAGGTTTTATCATTTTGATTGGGAAGTTTAGGGCTGCATAGATGAAAATCATGTAAGTTAAATATTACTAGTTCACTTTCCAGTAATTTACATTATTTCAAAGTGTCAGTATTGGAAGTCCCCCATGACAACATAAATCATGCCCTTGTTAAAATCTAAAAGAACTTATGTATTATTTAGGAAAACAATCAGTATTACAGATGTTTGGATTGTATGCGGCAATTATTTCTGTTGTGAAATGAGTATACGCGCCTTCATAAGTTGCGTTATATATAATTTTAGGTTATAGTTTTCCTTAACTTGTACACGTTCTTTCCTAATGTATTTTCACTAAGGCAAGTTTCAGTAATGATAACAATGCCTACTTTATCTTTCAACTTAATTGTAATTGTGACGTCCTCAATTTGGTTCTCTATACTCCTATATTGCGGCAAATTACATCTGAACCGTATCCATTCTCGCTATGTGCATGTTGACTCTCCCCTTCCCCTCTCCAATGCTCAGAGGGGATTTTGTTACCACGCCAACACTTCCCCTCAAAACCAAGGTGATGCAATGTCAGCCTGATTTATAGGAACAAGATACAAGTGTTATAATGCGGCGACTGCGTGTTGTTGTCACAGCTGGAAAACATAGTATTACACCATGCACTCATGCTCAATTCATTCAAATATGTTAATACCGTAAAATGGGGTGAATAGGAACAGCGGGGTGAAAAGGAATGAAATTTTGAACCAATTTTTCGCCAACAACTCGCCAGTAAAACATGTTTTTTAAAATGACACTATCGTTTATAAGCAGTTCTTACATGCAAATATAACAATCGTTTCTCTAAAAGGAGGTTTTCTATTAAACTTTTGGTTGTAAACTTTCGTTCCTATTCACCCCACTGTTCCTATTCACCCCGTTTTATAGTAATGTCACAAATTTTACACAACAGCAACTTTCAGCTGTTTTTAGTAATGTGAAAACATTGCTGTGAAAATATCCATAAACCAAAAGGGCTGTATTAAAATCACCCCTTGTTTAGAGGTTAAGATGACTTTAGATTGATTAGAGGTTAAGATGTGTTTTAGAATGATGGACCCTTCTATTAAAACTTTCCCTTGAAGGTAAAATCTGAAAATGGACTATACTTTTCAATCTTACCTTTTCTTGCCTTTCGACATAAAAACATGGAGTGATTAACTGAAGCATAACTTTTAGAAGCTGACTCAATTATATATTAATACTGGACGAGGTGGCAAAACAGTTATGCATTACTCTTATTAAATTAAGTTAAAACTTAAGTAGTCATAGTAAATTATTTAAGTACCTGGTCTGAGTCTGAAGTGAAGCTGTCATTTTCGTCACTCAAGGAATTTTCGAAATAAAAGAGTCCTCAAGGTTGACAATAATGTGGTCTTATTTGTATGTCCTGTCACTATTAAAGTATTCTATTTAAATGTTTTTCGCTTGTTGGTAACATTATTTCCATTGATCTGCGAATAACATACCAAACAGCTGTTCACATGTCTTCTTGTCATCGAGTGTGGATGATATTTCTTCATAAACTTATCCTTTGTGGTGTCCCTGCGCTCTTTGATTGGGGTGGTAGGGAGGCAGTCTGATTACTTAGTGACTTAATTTTGACGATATAGTCAATTTTAAAGCTTTTGCAAGTAGGACTTGTTTCTCTAGTAACAGCAATTAGGATTTTGTAAATTCTGTAGGGAGAGGCACATTTTGGGGATGGTGGTAGTTTGGCCACAGTGGAAATTGTTAATATTCTGGTGCATGTCTGGTGGTAGAGCGAGAGTTGGGGCATTTCTGTGGATTGAGGCAGAGTTATGCACCTGAGGTATTGGTGTCTCGGAAAAAGGGTACGCGTCGATTTTCCTCCATACGGATGGTGGTACATGGACAGTTCTATTTTAGATGAAGTTGGGTGTGTTCTAAACCACACCCTTAATTTAGAATAATTGACAGAGGAGCCTCTGTTTCCTTTCAGATGTAGCTGCTGGTGATGGCTGGGACTCTAACCTAGACTAGTTGTTGATTTGTTGCACTCGCTGGTGCAGCAATGCAGTCTTTCCAGCGATTTCAAAGAACTGATGAGAGACGGCGGAGGGCGTCGGATGTCCCTCAAGGTTTGGCTGAATCTGTGCTGGGTGTATAGGTGATTAGTCGCCCTTGTTAATTGGTAAACTCTGTACATACAGAGCGTGTTGAGCACTCAATCGACTCAGGTAAGAGTCAGGGTGGAAAACCCATTAGTGCAATGAAAATTATGTAGCATTTTGGGAGACCAGGCAAGCCCCACGGTAAGGTTCTCTCAGTGACTGGTCTGTGTTGGACTCTTTATGGTGGTTGATTACCCATATATGGTGGGCAGGTTCGCAGAGGACCCCTCCGTAGTGGCAGGTCGACTAGTAGGCTGCGTAAGTGCCGGGAGCAGGCCTGGAAAGTTAGAGGTGTGTGTAGCATCTCGACTCAAACCAAGAGACAGGTGAGTGTAGGGTCTTAGGAGGAGGAGTATGTCGGCTGGCGAGTCCCAGTAATGGGTTCTCCCTAGGTTCTTCTCATTAATCAGTCTGTTCTATTAGCAGGGTAGGGAATAACTAAAACACAAGAGTTCCTTGAGTACTATGAATATGCGCCATCTTACCACTTACTCTCCAACCCACTGTTATCAACCTCCTGATGGTACATCCCTCTTCTCAAGTTTTATTTATCAAACCTACTACAGAACTCCCAGTGGGCACTCAGCCCTAAAGGAAAAGTATACACACGGTACTACAGTAATCACTTTAAACAGTGTCAAATCCATATGATCTGCAGACCACATGACAATAAAGAACACATACATTAATACAGTAATCATTTTACACAATATGAGACACTTTTGAAGCAGCCAATAATAAAACAATACAGAATACACAGTGCACTGACAGGTAAGTACACGTACACTAATACCCTAATTACATCACACAATATACAAAGTTTACACTTACAACAAACACTGCGCCGCCTGGAACATGATGCCCTTATTCCACAAAATCACTTAACCAAACTGGTTGTTTCACCTGCCGACCCGATCTACGTATCCTTGTCTTAACTGCATCCTCCACTGAAGGAGTTTGCTCTCCTGTTCTTTCTGCATACTCTGTCCTACTACTATTCTCAAACCCTTTGAAATCGTCTTCGCTCTCGCTTTCATCCATATTCATCCCTACGGATTTTTCTCTTTCCTTCCTCTCTGGTTTGTGTAACTGACTGTATCCCATAAAAGGTTCTCTTTCTCTAACCTCTGCTTTACTAGACCCTTTGTCAAAAATCAACTTACCTTCATTATATGGAGCTGGTACTAAAAACCATCGGTTGTGCCTATAACTCCTTCTACGGGTACCTACTATGTATGACCTGGGCTCTGGACCCTTCTGCTCTATCTTTCCATACTGCCTCAGGTCACTAATCCACACCACCTCTCCTACTTTCAAATCATCTAGTTGCCTAACCCGGTGTCGTCTGTTGTATCTCTCCGCCTGAAGAGACGACTTAATAGTTTCCTTTTGCTGCACCCTCCTATGATCCACTTGTTGTGTCAATTTGGATGGCAGTACTGGAAGTGTGGATCGTAGTCGCCTATTCATGAGCAACTCACCCGGACTGAAACCATTCTCCAGAGGAGTGGTGCGATATGCCAAAAGTGCAGAAGAAATGTCCTCATTTTTCTTAATTAGCTTTTTTTTTTCAGCCACTTCAACACCCCCATTAGACTGATGGTAATGTGGTGACGATGTGATAACTGTAAAGTTGTACTGTGATGAGAATTCTTGGAACCTTGCAGATAGAAACTGAGTACCACTGTCTGACCTCGCTACCTCTGGAATACCAAACCTAGAGAATACTTCTTTTAAATGTCTAATGACTGACTCATCTGCTAAAGAGGCCATTGCAATAACTTCAAAAAATCTATAGTAGTAGTCAGTCACTATCATGTACCACTTTTTTACATTTAAAAAACTCTACTCCCACCTTTTGCCATGCTCTGGATGGGAAAAGTTCCCTCAGATATGGTTCTCTAGGGTTAACTCGTTCATGTACACATTGGGGACAGTTGCGTATCATGTTTTCCAACTGAGAGGATAAAACCATCCACCATACTGATTGCTTTGCTCTCTCCCGACATTTAGTGATTCCTTGGTGATCTGAATGGATAAGTTGCAAACACTTCAGTTGCAATGAAGGGGGTATAATTAAGCATGCACTTTTTAACAAAAATGTTTCTTCAAAAGTGATATGTATGAACTGATGGTACAAATGCATGTTTTCTGGAAGATCCCTTCGTTTCGGCCACCCGGCTTGTGAGTAGTGTTTGAATTTGATACAAACCGGGTCCTTTTCTTATTCTGACTTAATGAGCATAAGAAACTGATCAGTCGCTGGGTATGTAGCTATAACCTGATGAACAAATGCTTCCACTTCTTGTGTTAACTCCTCCTCCTGTTTTCTAGCACTTGCAATACCTCGGTTACGAGACAAGGAATCTGCAACAACTAATTACTTCCCTGGCACGTACTGGACCGAGTAATCATATCTCATTAAATGTATGCGAAACCTCTGCAACCGAGACATTTCATCCAAAGGTTTTGTGTGCAATATCTGCAACAGCGGCTTATGATCTGTTTCTAGAATGACTGGTATGCTAATTAAATATTGCTGGAACTTTTCCGCACCCCATGCCAATGCCAAGGTCTCTTTTTCTGTCTGCGAGTACCTTTTCTCTGTAGCCGACAGAGTACGGGAATCGTAAGCTATCACCCTCTGGACCTGCCCTGACTGCTGCATAAGACAACACCTCAAACCAAATGAACTTGCATCCGCGCTTAACGTTACTGGCTGACTCGGGTCGAAAAAAGCATGGACGGGTGCTTCTGTCAGCATGGTTTTAATTTTCTCGACAGCCAAACTCTGTGCCTCTGTCCACTGAAATTTAACCTCTTTCCTTAAAAGTGAAAACAAGGGACCTAAAATTTCTGATTTCCCTGGAATAAATTGTGAAGAAAAATTTACTAAAACCCAGGAACTGCTGAAGTTCTTTAGGCTGAGGAAAGTTGGTAAGGCCTTCGACCCTCTTTGGGTCTATCCCAATTCCTTCAGAGTACAGCGAGAAACCTAAATACTTTACCTTCGTCACCCCAAACTCACTTTTGCTTTCATTGAGGGTGATGCCCTCCTCCTCTAATTTACCCAATACTGATCTCAGTATCATGTCATGCTCTGTCATGGTGGGTGCAAAAATCAGTATATTATCAACATGAAATACCACACCAGCAATGCCCTCCAAAACTTGCGATAACCTATGAGAAAAATATTCTGGAGCACACGTGATTCCGAATGGTAGCCTTTTAAACAAATATCGCCCGAATGGTGTAATAAATGCAGTTAGCAACTGGCTGTCATGGTCCAGTTCCAGCTGGTAAAAGCCTGAGTAAGCATCTATCTTAGAGAACTATTCGGCACCCTTCAGCTGAGCTAATTTAGTTTCTATACCAGTAATGGGAAAGTGTGGGCGTCTGATATGTTCGTTCAGAGCAGTGTAGTCACCTCAAATACATACTCACTCCCCTTTCAGGACAACTACAATAGGTGCTACCCATTCTGTAGGCTCGATAACTTGCTCAATGATATCCAACTGAATTAACCTTTTCAGTTCTGCTTTGAGCTTGCCCAGCAAAGGTATGGCAAAAACTCTAGGAACTGACTGCACGTACGGCTTTGGGTCTTCTTTGAGCACTATGTGTACTAGCCCTTTCATCTTTCCTAACCCCCTGGTTAAGCCTGGGAACTCTTGAGGATACATTAACCTTAGTAAGCTCTCCTCTCTGAGCTTCCTGGCCATTTACCTGCGATACAGTGCATTGATCCCCTTTAAAGAGAACTATCCCCAAGATTAGTAAACAATGCCTACCTTATATGGGTGTTGAGAGACCAGAGATCACATAAACATCCTCTGTGCATGTTTTACCTCTAGCAAGAAGCTCAAGCTCCAGACAGCCCAGCACTGACAAGTTATGACCATCTGGTCCTGAAACTGTTTTGTTACAAAGAGTTAACTGGGACAACTGTGGGGGTACCACTTCAGGAGGAATGCACGTAATATCTGCACATGTATCAATCAGAAATTGCATGTCCAATTTGAATTTATCAACATAAACATTAGCCGTCCACTTACTTGTCATCATGGTGTGAAGACTTAAACTACCTAGAAAGAACTCGCCGTTCTCTTGATTCGAGTCTCCTTCCTCTGTAATGTTGTGGACCCGACCCTGGTCTTGAGATTTTGAGGCTCGGCAGACAGATGCCCAGTGACCCTGTTTGTTACAAATAAAACACCGAGCACTTCTAGCAGGGCATTTGGACCGCTCATGCCCCCTTAACCCACAGATCTGACACTTCTCCCACGAGTCGTTCTCTCCTGGACTGCCGAGTTTCCTCCTGACTGATGTAGACGGCTAGTTTCGGAACGTCCTTTTGTTTTGCACCCGATGCACTTCCAGATGCCGATGTTGTTCCTGGTGAAGGACTGCGGACTGACTGGTTTGTTGTTCCACTTGTTTGGCCGCTAATGTAGCTTGTTCCAACGTCAATTCAGGCAGCAACTGAAGTTTTTCACTCGTTTTTACGTCGGACATTCCCACAACTATTCTGTCTCTAATCAATTCCTGCTTCAATTGCCCATATTCACATCTCTCTGCCAAACTATGGAGAGCTGTGATAAAGTCCGTCACTGTTTTTCCTGGAAGCAGGGCTTTTGAATTAATTCTGAAACGTTAAAATATTATATTTCTTCGAACCATTTTTAGTGCTATTACAAACGTCGCCGGTACAGGCTGAAACTGAGCCCATATTTCCTCCGACTTATCATCCATTACATACAACAGTAGGTCGATTCTTTCTCGTTCTGGTTTAGTACTTTGACCCGACACTGAAATGTATGTTTCAAACCGTCTCTTCCACGCTTCCCATGACGTCGGCTCAGCGAAATCCATGGCTGATGGAGGATGGAGATGAGGGACGCCTTTCCCTGACGAGGTTCCGTCATTAATAGACATGATGCCGGTAAAACTAGACTAAAAGACACCCTACGGCCTCTCACACCCGATAATTTCACCCCGCTGCCACCATGTTCTATTAGCAGGGTAGGAATAACTAAAACACAAGAGTTCCTTGAGTACTATGAAGAGACATGCGCCATCTTGCCACTTGCTCTCCAACCCACTGTTACCAACCTCCTGATGGTACACAGTCACACCACCCATTTTGGGAGTTGGATTCGAGACACATTGTAGTGCTCCTCTTGGGCGTTAAGCAGTTCCAACTTCATGTTAGCCTGGTCCAATCGTCCGGAGGCTTATTCCTGTCGGCACTTAGGTATGTCAACCGCTGTACCCAGTGAGACCCGGTACAGCAACTATCCTGTCTTAAAACTGCCGAAGGACACCAGTAGAGTCTTGGCATCGCCTGGTACTTTTACTGGTGGAGGGATTACTCCATGCTCAATAACTACGCTACCGGTACTACACTTTTGTTTGTATTCCTGTGCAGCCTTTTGTCGGTGCTCGGGAGAGATATTTAGTTCCAGGAAAGTTCCGTCTGACATTACACAATAAGAACAGCTACAAATTTAGTTTCATTTGTTTCTCTATTGACTTTGAATTGTCACAGAACAGTCACTTATTTTCACTTTTGGGAAAGGCTGACTGACTTGGGTGGCAACTGAGACCACAACCCTAGGTACGAGAGGCTAACGAGCTTGTGTGGCTATTCAGACTACAATTCTTAGGTAAGAGAGGCTGGCGGGCTTGTGTGGTTATTCACATTACAATCCTTAGGTAGGATATGCTGGTGGACTTGGGTGGCTATTCAGACCACAACTGTTAAAGTAGTGGAGTGGAGGGGAATGGACTAGGCTTGAGCGGGACACCGAATCCTAGATTGATGATACTACTATTGTTTTTTTTCTGGCGAAACCCCCAAATCCCGCTATGCTAGCATGAGTCCCTGCACAGTTCTCTGCCATGCATGTTAGTATCTAGGCCGGTTGGAGAATGGGATGTGTCTCGGGGCAAGCCCTATACGCCTTATGTCCAGTTTAAGTAAGATGAAATGGAGCTAAGTCATTTTCAGTATATTTCGCTTGTTGTTGTGTGTTCTTTGAGGTGCCTTGTCGGTATTTTGTGTGCGTGATGAGCCTTCACAATGGCATGTACGTGTTTTACAATTTACAAACTAAACATTATGATTACTTTTAAATGTGCCTATATTATGAAAATTAATTAATTTAGATCTTAATGTAAAAGTATAAGTTAAAATTTACCTCACATTGCGGTCAGCATTATTAACATATCAACATTTTTAAAATTTTAACGAGAAGTTTGCTTAAGTAAAAAAAAATACTAAAATACTGAAACACAAAAAATACAGTGACGGATTATATATAAAAATAGATGTACTTTTACACAAATATCAAAAACAATTTTTAACACAACAGATCAGAAAGTTGTTCTTACATTAACGTGGACTAGTACATCTTCTTGAACATTACAACAGAGTCGGTGTTCGTCAGACCGTCTGACAGGCCATTCCACAAGACAGAGGCACAGTAAGTGAAAGACTGTATATAATGACTTGGTGTGGTGCGGTATTGCAAAGTTATGTTTGTTTCTTGTGTTGTGCTTATGTAGTTGGGAGTGTTGGGTCAGTTTATCGTGTAGGTAGGTTGGATTTTTCGACAATACTAATTTGTTTATGTGAGTAATAAAGTAGTGAAGTCTTCTGTAGTCCATGTCCAACCAGTTTGTTTTATAAGTGCTTGGCTGATGTGATCACATTTTTTTAAATTGAATGGTTATCGTAAGCATGCATTTTGTACTTTTTGTATCCTGTAAGCAAGTGTTTTATTCAAACATATGAAAAGACCACAACGATAATTAAAAATAGACAACACTAACAAGTCGCAAAATTTAACCTTGAGATCTTGGGGCAGAATGTGTTTGAACTTGTATAGTAGTTTTAGACGATAATATGCGCTTTGAATATTAGTTGAAATGTGTTTTGACCAGTCAAGGTTAGCATCGATTGTTACACCTAAATTTCTGTATGATGTGCATTGGGTAAGTAATTAATTGGTTATAAGAATTTGTGATAAAGCTGATTTTTTTAAAATATTTGCTGGTGTCCCGACTATTATGTAGCGTTCTTGCCTACATTTATTTAATTCGTAATTTTGTACAATATGAAATTTATGTTTGTGGTAGATTGCAATCTTTGTATTGCTAATTCTATGCTATGAGAGTGGCTAAATATGACTGTCATAGGCATAGCAGCCTAACTGGACAAGTCTGTGGTCTGGTTTCGGAAGATCATTAATATAAGCATTGAACAGTACTGGCACTAAAATACTGCCTTGTGGTACGCCAACATATATTTTTTGATGTATAATGTGGCCCCTTTACATGTGACTGTAAAGGTTCTGGGATCTATGTAGCTTCTAATGAGTTTAATATAACAATCGTGCAAGTTGAATTCGTTTATTCAGTGTAGGAGGCCTGTATTGGAGACTCGGTCAAAAGTTCTTTCAGTGTGTAAAAATACTGCTACCACATATGTTTTAGGCATGTTATGTATTCAGCGACTCTGACAAGATAGGTAGCTGTCGAGTGTAATTTTCCCTAAATCAGAATTGCTCGTCCTGTAGGAATATGTTTCTCTCTAGGTGTGTATTTATTCGTTGCAGGAGTGTACTCGATGACTTGATAAAGAGTTAAGGAGAGATTGGTCTAAAACTTCGAGAAAGTTTTTTGTTTCTTCCTTGTTTATGGAATACTGTGATCGCTGCATTCCAGGCAGTTGAGACATTTTTTAATCTGAGTATAGCACTCGTGTATATTGCTAAGTAGTTTAATGCAGTGCCTGGCAATTTATTTAGGACGTTTTCCTGAATGCCATCTTAATCTGTAGTTTTTTGGCTACTTTGACCTTGTGCCTGGATGGGTTCTGTCTCTGTTTCTGTCGGGATTCTGAGTTTGGTGTTCAACTCGCGTAGAATTCTGTCGCTGAAGTTTCTATCGCAGGGGACCTGATTGATTTGAAAGTTGTTTCCAGTATATTAGCAAAAGTTGTACATTTCTGTGCCGGTGTGTAGGCAATTACCTGTATTGGTGGTTATGGTTGGAATAGTGTGTTTAGGAAGTGCTTAGTTAGGCACCACATATGATTATTATTATTTGAAATTTTTGTATCACAGACACTTGCCCTCCAGTGAGCAACTTCGTGTGAGATCAATGCCTGCAATTCGCATTTTCTTTTGCGAATCTCTGCGTGTGTACTGTCGCCTTAAGTCGTTTTTCTTCGTGATAATATCTCGATTGTATTAAGGAAATGTATCCAGTGGCCTCACTGCCTCTCGATGTCTCAGAATACAATTCGCCTTCATTGGCATTGAAGGTTACATTGCTGTAACGCAATACTTCACTAAGCGGGGGAATGACTACCTTCCGGCTCAACTTAACACACCCCGAAACGTGACTACCAGCAATGGGGTTCGAACCCAGAGTCAACCGACTCGAAGTTTCACCGCTGTTAGGCTGCATGTCGCTTCTCATTGCCTGACCTAGCGAGCACGGATTGTTAGCCCCCTTTTTCAACTGCGAGTTTAGTTCAAACCAGTCGGAACCTTTGGAGGATCTTAAGGTGTAGGCCTGCTTAGTTGAACCAATACTATTATTCCCAGATGAGCGCAGGCTCCGATAAATCAGAAGTTCTAACTTCTCTGTATACCTGTATACTCTTACACCTCCCTATGCCGCTCAAACCCTCTACATAGCAACTAATTGAGGGAGCATCTGAGACGACCATGCGGCCCGGTCACGCCCCAAGTGACAGTGGGAGACCTCAGAGGTGCCAGAATCTATGCCATTTCTTATACGAGGCAATAAATTTACAGAAAAAAAGGAAAATCACACCCCCATTTTATTATAATTAAGAGAGCTGCAGTTTCAAGCAATTGCAATCTCTCGCGAACTTGTTGAACATGAAACAATCCTGTTACTGTGTGATCAATGAGCGATTGCAGTGATAATTCGGCAGATATTTCTGTTATGACGATTCCCGGAGGGTAACATAACAGTTTAGATTCCTTAACTTTGTAATAAGGGGGGAAACATTTGCAATTTACGCCCTTGACTCATTGCCGTATGCGTTTGTAATCGCTTGTAGAAAGGTTGATATCTACTGTCATAGCAAGTGCTTCGTCAGTAGATAGTGATTCGGGTTTTTGACAAACTGACCGGCGGGCCTTTTTAAATGCTGTACCTCTTTGTGGAGATGCAACACAAAGTTCTTTTACAATAGCAGCTGAATCTCTTTTACCGTCATTTCTTAACGTCATTTCAGTAGCCATGGATAATTCTTCTTGGCTGACTGAATGTACGAGTTCTTTTACCTTGGATAACCTAGCTTTCCGACCACACGCATAAAAGGATTTCTGAGGCCTACCGGGCCTATTATACATGCTCTCTTGCTTTGATGT
This sequence comes from Medauroidea extradentata, assembly GCA_003012365.1. Classification (NCBI taxonomy): domain Eukaryota; kingdom Metazoa; phylum Arthropoda; class Insecta; order Phasmatodea; family Phasmatidae; genus Medauroidea; species Medauroidea extradentata. The sequence goes on along the minus strand of PNEQ01066922.1, from coordinate 19,368 downwards.
ATTTGATACACTCCCGTGTGCATTTTCAGGAAAGTTTATATTTTCCTGAAGCCAGGCAGAATAATTGTTTAGAAACCACTCTCGGTACCTTGCTACTTTTTTCCATTTATTGTCAACTGTTTGACAGAAATTCCTAATCGTCGCTTAAATACTCTTTAAAGAAGTATCAGTTGGTGGTAACTTACTCACTTGATGCAAATCGAAGTCAAGCAGGGCGTCAAATCTTGAATCTTTGCTGTTTTCAATCCATATGTGAAACAGGGACTTGCGAGAAATCGACTGCATCGTTCTAAAAATAATCGAATAAAATATTTAGTGCGCAAGTTTGTGTAAAATATTTATCATTTTCGAAATAGCCAAACATTTAAGCTGTTATTCTTATGGGGTCTCAATATCCAATAATGTTAAATAATAAACTTTAATTCTAGTCAAAGTTGAAATATTACATTGAATAAATATGTAATTTACTCACCTCTTCAAATGTATTCTCTGGATAAATAAAACAACTTTTATACAACTTATGCCTTCAACTGTAAGCTAACACAATGGAAAAACATAATTGACCACTGAAATGACACTGAAGTTAGTGGGAGAAGTATACGAGCCAAAGGAACTACACAGACTGGTCTGCGTGAGTCATTGCTGTCTACTAGCACTGCCAGGAGTGACATGTTTGCGCAGGTCCCAGCAAGACCTTTCCCACTTTTCCATGAAAACAAACACATTCTCACACACCTGGGAACTTCTACGATAAGTGGCAAATAACTAGCTTTCCATTTCAGACTTGGTCGAAAATCGATTATCAAAATTGCACACTGTGCGACGGCTCCAAAACTAATACCTCTACTGCGTGTGCCTTTACTGTAGGTGAAGTAAGATACTTGTTTGGACTTCATCCGTCATGCAGCATTTCAACGACAGAGCTTTACGCTACTTTTAAAGCTCTGTTTTATTGGTAGATCTTTTCGCAAGTGTCTGGTGTGTTCGGATTCGATGGGTTCTCTACTAGCCTTGCTAACTGACTCCTCAGATCATCCCCCTCTCTCATTGATCAGGGAGAGGCTGAGGGTGGCTGACCAGGTTGGTGACAGGTCGTCTTCCCGTGGACGCCTGGCCGTGTCAATATTGCAGGCAATAATGTGGCAGACAGGGCTGCGAAGGAAGCTACCTGCTTCCACCCTGTGACTGTCGTGTTCTTTTGTGTGATGTGCTGCATGCTGCCCGTAATATTGTCTGGGATTCCTGGCAGAGGGAATGGCATGCCGTCCCTCTAACAAACAAACTTCGGGCCCTTACAGACTTCGGGCCCTTACAGACTCGACTGTCCCCAAGTATATCACTTTGTCAACAAAACAGGATAATGTCCTCCTCACGTGTCTTCGGATCGGCCACACTCGTGGTACACATTTTCTTTGTTTTTAACCCCCTCCTATTTGCGATGTCTGTGACACTCCATTGTCTGTGATGCACATTCTGTTGGAGTGCCACAGATATGACCAGGCCCGTCGTACTTTTAATCTTGCTGACGACCTGCGGGTAATCTTGTGTGTGTGTAGGGCTAGGCTGTGAGTGGCTTGCTCTCCTTTTTACATGCGACGGGCCTTTATAGTCTGTTATGAACTGTCCCTTATTGTGTTTGTTACTTTGTACGAACTTTTTTTCTGTCGTAACTCTTGTGGAGTTAGTGGTTGTTTTGTTTGTCTTTGGGTTGTTGCTTTTTGCTCTGCGTTACCTTCTATAGAGGCTTTGTTTTTCTGTCTTTTTTTAAAACATATCTGTAGGTGACCAATATGTCGTGCGCCCTCTTCCACTAACTCACACCTCGTATGGTCACACAATACTGAGGTAGCACTCATAAGCGAGGATATACCCTCATTAGGAAGAACACTGCCTGGTCCTCAGATGTTAAAAGAGATAAGGAAGATAACAAGGGACCTGGTAAGATGAAAAGAGAAAGGATGCTGAGAAAGCACAAGGTGAAGGAAAAAGAATGAGATTAATGTCCATTAAAATTTCAGGTCCCGAACGCACCCTGTTTAATCACTTATTATGGCAAGCACAGGTTGGCTGTGGAGTATTCTGTTGTCAACACACCGAGTTTTGGGGGGAAGGGCGGCATAGTTGGAAATGGGTCAGCAGATGCAGGAGCAAAATAATCATGCAACCAGTCGGTCGGCTCCTAGTGTGTAATGTGTTGCTTGCAGCATGAGTTGCCGTACTCTTGGCAGTGTGATTGGCAATCTCCGACTCTGACCTACAAGCTCTAGAGTCGTATAGGATGCGGCTGCCAGTAAGCGATGTATGCTTCTGACCCGCAAGGAAGATGTATTTATTACACACCTCCGAATCAGACACACTCGCGTTACGCACAGACATTTGCTGAGTGGAGTATCTCTCCTGTTAGTGATGTCTGTGGCACTCCTCTGACTGCCTGCCACATCCTATTGTAATGTCACATATATCACCAGGATTTTAGATGTAGAAAGTTCGTCTGTAAGCGATGTACTATCCATTTTACATGTGATTTGTCCTTTTACCATGCTGTGATTTGTTCTGTTTCTTTGTTGTGGTCTGTTTTGTTCCTGTTTTGTTATTATTATATGTGTAAGCATTTAAAAGTTTTATTTTACGTGTTGTGTTTGTATATACAATTATTGTGTGATTTTTGTGGAGTACCTGTTTTTATGATCCTGTATTTGTTTTTATTGCCTATGGAAGTTCTATCCTTTAGTTTGTTATGACAAACTTGTGGGTGTTGACGATCATGATGTCGAGTGCCCCACAAACCCATTCATTCATACTATTTCACCTACTCTGTGGAGTGTGCAGCGGAAAGTTCTTCTACGTAAATCTCGAGTCTCCAAACAATGATACTTGACTGCGATAAAACATGGTTGTGCATTTAACTACTCAGGTGAAACACAAGTTTATACCTACCCTGTAATCTAGAGGAGTATTCGCTAATACAGCGGAAGAGAGAAGAACCTCTAGCGAACCACACTGTTTCCGTGGAGAGCGTAGGGGCTATCAGAATCTTTTATCAACACACTGCTAGGGACGACTCAAGAATTAGGACATCTAAACTTGAATGGAAGACAGCACCAGGATTTCAATATTCGAGTTGTTGCGAAATACCGAATTCATTTCCTAGATTTCGAAAAAATTTTTGTCACTATTGCAGAATAGTATTCTTGTATGGAAATGCCAATGGACGGAATCTTAGTGCGAGATTCCTGTGTGGTAAACGCTCACAATTGCTACGAAAATATGTTTTTTTTTCTGAATGGACTTTTATTGTAGCTGTGCAACAGTCAGTCTTCCTCAAAAACGATAATTACGATGAAGAGGAAGGAAAATAATAAATTGTTAACAGAGGTAACATGGGAACCAAAATAAATTACGTATTTTATGAGGAAGATGTACAGTAATTCATGGGATGTAAATTATGGGTTCCACTTTGTATGGAATGGCAAATCAAGTACTTTCTTTGGCAGTAAATAACACATACACACTGGACACAGAAATGCTGTTAAGAATTCATGAAACACACGTTTTGAAACACGAAGTTTTGTGTATTACTTAATTTCAAACATGCCTTCCTGCAGCAAGGATACAGTCTTTTCTTCCTTCATTTTCCATTGAACCATGTCCATCAACATCTAAACCGAATTCTTCTGGAGGAAGCTGTTCCTGCTCTCATTAGTACAGAGGTATACTTTCATCCACACACTCTGTGTAATACAGTACATGCTGTAACAATTTCTGATGCTTTCTCGAACATATAAAACTAAAGTCTTGTCTTTCAACAAGCACCAAAACCACATTTTTAGAAGTCCATTTTACCGTTCGACAACACACATGCACCTTGATTGTCGAGCATTTTAGTTATTGTACTGTACTAAAATATTGATTTCCATCGTCTTAGGAGAAAGGTACTTTGATTTTATTAATTCAAAAAACACGTAAACAATGTTATTATTTTAAGTTTTTCTATTTTTTTCGAAATCACATTATAATCATAGTACAACTGTTTAGTAATGATTATCTTCAGTTCTACTAGATGTTCCACATATGTAGCTTTGTGATAATACGATACAGATAGTTAACTTAACTATCGGCATAACAATACAGACTGATAACCAATTATTTTATCACATATAATTACCTATATTAAGATATAAAATATTTTCACATACCTATATTATTTTTATTAATTTTTATCCTCAAAAGTAAATATATCACATATCTCACATTTGATACTTAGTAGTCATAACTCAACATTGGCAAATTTGTATTAAAAAACAAGTTCTTTTGCTACATTTTGTTGCATTTCTCTTGGAGAATGTTTCATGCTGAAGAAAATAACCTCTCTGAGCACACAGATCTAAGTGGTATTATAAGTTGAATATTTTCTTCTTCAGATGTAGGTTATTGATATCTTTAATCCAGAACTTAATTGGGTCTGCTCCTAGGTCTAATATTGGAGCATACTTCATATAACTGTATAGCTCTTCAAGTATATTTCAGTGCTTCAGTTTGGTATGTAGCATTTAGTATATGTTCCCTTCACTCGCGATATCCTTATGTAGTCTCCAACCTTCGCTTTAGGTTTGTTTAGGTCCAGTTTCTTCTCATTTGTTATAAACAGTGTGCAGTAAAGGGTTGTCCTTGACATCTGCAGGCCTCATGTTCGTTGTTATATTACTTTATGATTATATTTTGACACAAACTTGGGTAATATATCCATCCACGTGTAGCTTCTTTGTGCTAAAATTTTTTTCCACATTTCATTCTTCAAAGTACTAGCCTTAAGATCACTGTGGGGGTAGAGTAATGGTTTATCTTATGATTCGACATCAGTGTTCGAAATGATGAAATGTAGAGTTCTTCGCAGAGGTCAGCATGTAGATTTTTGCTCAGACATTTATCTTGCGAAACAATGTTCATCGCATTTGTTATATCCCCACCACTCTTAGTTTTTGTGGTCACAGCCCACGAATATTTACTGTAGCTGTTAATAACAGCCAAAATGTACTTGTAAACATTATACTTGCAGGCATAAGAAATCATTTCAACCGAGTCTGCTTGATACTAGTCAATCAAAGCAAACACCCACACTATACTTCGAGGCCAGTTTCGCCTTGCAGGCTTGTGGAGCTTGCCAGCAGTTTTTGGTGTCTCATTCTATGGAAACATCTATACACAATTCTTCGATGGTGTTGGATATTTCAATTGCATGACAATTATTTCCAGTCTCCTGAGAGACAACTAGTAGACACAATCTGTCAACAATTTCGCTAACATCATTCCAGTAAACATGTTCTGGAAGTCTCCCATCTTCCTTTTTCTTACGTAGATCGAGACCAGAAGCTATGTATGACCCACACAACTACGTGCACTCCTCACACAACTATGCATTCTCCTCACATATCTCAGCCCCATTTACTTTTACAGAGCATGGCTTCACACATGCTCCTCACGCTCCTCACATGTCTCATCATGCTGCTTCTCATGCTCCTTACATGTCTCCTCATGCTCCTCACACTCCTTACATCTCCGTATCCTCCACACGACTCCATAATCTGCTCCATATTTATCACAAATTCTGCACACTCTGCCCTCTTTGAGGACCGCTGAATTTCATTTATAATTTGTTTTGTAGTGTGGAAATGGTTTCATTAATTTTACTCATGTATGACTTACAAATTTTAGCTATCATACATTGAACTGCAACAGCTTCCTCAACATCAGCAGCATTATAAATTTGAATATTTCTCGTCTTAAAAGCTTTCTTGCCTTCTTCCTCACGTGGCTCCGGCTTGCCAAACAAACATTCAAGCCACATATAAAATTTTTATGGGACCAAATGAATTGACCTTATATGTTTGTTAACATGTACCAGCATGTCTACAGCAGTATGAAAGCATACTCGAATGTTGTCCATGGCTAAAGTGTTTTCGATATATGTTATAGCAACCTACAAGACACATATCATCGGTGCAACATGTTGTATGTTTGGTCGCGAGGGAAATAATCCAATAAATAAAAATGCTATCTTACGCTATTAGTACTGTCCACGCTGTTTGAAATGTGTTAATTGATGCATACATAGTTTTTACATAGTCTCGACATGTATACTGTCGTTGTAGAAGAGGTATATGGTGAAACTGTGAAGGAAATCGGACAGGGCCTGTAGGAATTAGTCAGGACCTGTTCATGTTGACCAGGGTATCATCCAGTGCCTTTAGGAATCGGTTGATTATGTGTGCGAGATCGGCATGTCTGATATTTTACAACTGGGTGTACAAAGTGACTTAGAGAACGAGTAGTCACAAGTAGATAAGTGAATTACAATATAATTGTTATGGTAATTTTTATTTTTACTTTCAAGATAGAGGCCCATCATAAGATCCTCACGTGGGTCTCTGCAAAATATTCTACATTCAGTCATTTTAAGCCTTGATGTCCAAAAGTAAAACAATCACTATTGTACCCACAGTGGCATGAATGCCAGTATCGTGGAATAATTTAACTGTACTTTGTAGATTGAAAAGTGGGTAAAAAAATATTCAGAACAAGGAAGCTAAAAGTGGGTGGATATATTACTCAAGCTTTTGTCAAAATAAAATCATAAGTACATCGGGGATTCAACATTAAGCCTGTGTATGAGAAGGACAGCACTTTACCACAAACAGTTTATAAAAATGAGAAGAAACTGGACCTACACAAACCTAAAGTACAGTTAGTTACTATGTCTTGATATTGTGAATAAAGGAAACAATTACTAAAAGCAAGCCCATCAAACTTGAGGACTGAAGTATTTAAAGTGGTCAAGTTTCGTCACTACGGACTCAGGGATTACTACATTTATAGCATGGAAGGCCAATATTTTCAAGGAGGTTTCTGCAGTGAAGAAATTAAAGTTACCAAGTATTATCCAAACACGTATTTGGTTTGAGAAGGTTTTGAAGAGTAAAGGAAATAAAGTATTAGTGTGTTGGCTTGGGTTCAGTGTAAGTCATGACAGTTGGATTTGCAAATCGATCATTACATTTGTAAACTACCCTTTCTTGTTTATAAAGGAATTAATAAACATGTATTTTTAACTGAATTGCATTAGAATTATGAATAATAAATGTTCTTTAATTGAGAATGATAGGTCTGTGATGACTTCGCACACAAACTTTGAACATGTTAGAAATTTAGGTGATAATTTTGTTGGGTTATGGCACGTAATTGTATCCGTCATCATGCCTGCAGGGCGCTGGACTGCCTGGGTGTCTAATGGCCTAGGATATTAAACTCGAAGATCTGCGACTCTCGCACTTCGCTGTGACCCTTGAGCACATGCTCACCCTGTACCCTTCAGGTAGTGGCTCGCTCGCACGTGGAGGCCTGCGCATCTCTAGGATGACTTGATGGCACCTGTAGTCGGTCCTGAGGTGCTGACATAGATTTATGACTTCTTGAAGGGTGGAGGGTGGGCTTGCAACATACTGGCTGGAGGGTAGGGAGTATTCTCTCCTGGGCTCTTGGGGCTTCGGTTTGCAGTAGGATGTTGAGTGTAATACACACGTGGGACAGCAACGGTGAGGAAATGCTTTACGAACTGTACATTAGTGTCATTACATGGACTTCTCAAGAAACATAAGCCTCATCACCACCGCCACAGAATCGTCTGCATCACCGCACCTGTGAAGATGAGTATGAGGTAACAGTGGTTGGATTTATCGAGTTAGCTAAGTGATCTGCTGTCTTCTCCAGGACTCCCTACATACTATGTCCACATGAAATGTTCATAGAACAATTCAATCACCACTGCTACATATCAGTGAGAATTGGTGTGTCCTATATGCACGGAACAAAGTAAATTTTAGTGTTGTTTTGTATTATGTTCACATTACTTGGATATAGAACAATCTAATTCTAATTTTATATGAAAATAGTGACTTAGAACAAAATTATATAGGTCTTAAATTCAGAAAAATAATTTTACATGGATGCAAGTGTGTGGATATAGTACAGATAAAGATTAAGATAATTGTTGTGGCTATAGAACACAATATCTAAAAAGTGGACATAGAACACTTCAATTCTCAGGCGGCGTAGTGATGGGCAGAATCGTATGATTCATATAATCGATTATATTTCCGATCTACAGTGAAATATTCGATTAATCATATGGTTTCCGAGTACTCGCTTTTCACTCAGTAACGTGAGAACGGCAAAATACACCGCTATCACAAAACTGCTGTATTGTATTTTCTCCAGAGATAATCTCTCGCTCTTCCCTTCTACAGTATCCTTCCTGTGTGAGAACTAACTGATAATACCACATTTTATAAAAATAAGCCGACATATGATGCGCAGTAAAGAAGCTGTCATGGTGTGATAAAAAAAAGCAACTCGGCAATTTACCTTTGCATAATTCAGTATAGTATGTCACTTATCACACATGGCTTCCTCGCTGCGACGAACGTCGTCTCAATTTACGAACGAATCAGCAGGCTCAACTAGTTATCTTTATGTTCTTCTGGTCTATGCCTTTATTTGTTGTCAATTCAATTTTTTATTGTCCTGTAGACTACAGCATATACAGAGATTGTACAAGTAGTATAGGACTCGTCATAGAACAGCTATGTACATACTTACAAAAACAAAAAAATGAAAAGAGTTCACATTGGAAACTGTTTGACGTTATGAACATAAGCAGAGAACTCAACAGAAACTGTGTATACAATAACACTATTATTTACACTAAGTAATATAACATACCGGGTAAAAAAGAATTCCGTCTGTTTGGAGTAAACTGCTCATGTTTTTTTTATTCAGTATTGACTGAATGTGCGAGAAATTTTAACGCGTGTCAAGGTTACAAAGTCGCGTTAGGTGAAAGAACATTTATTAATTGAGTAGTTTTCAGTTTCCATTCGTACAAACATTCTAGCGATCGATGTATATTTTCAGTGTTAGCTTTCGCTGAAAATATTTCTTCACTATGTGCCGCAAGAATCGCTCTATAGTATGGCATTTCTCAGGAAAAAAATTCGAACCCTTTATCTGTGACTTGTCAAATATGCAAGAAAAATATAAAAAATTTCGGGAACACTACAAACTTAGTCTAATCTTAACATGTTACACCCAACTACTGTAATGACATCGGAAGTGCTTTCTGAAGTGGGGGGAATTGAAGAACTTGCGCCACAACCAAGAAGTCTGGCTCAAACGATCTTTGAACAACATTCCCAGACCGAACCAACTGCATCAGCTTTATTAAGCGATCTGTGTCCATCAAAATCAACAGCTTCTAGAAGTAACAGTGCTCAGAATCTTCCAAGTGAACCTAAAAATATGTAACGTATCAGTAACGATTTATCACTGCCGACACAGTGAGTAGAGTATTGATTTTAACACTTCCTAAAATTAATTTCAGCTTATTGTAACATCCCTGATTTAATGCCGAAAACCTTTCGGGAATTGTATACTTACTAATAATTTTATTAACTCTTAACTAGCGTAATTTTTATATTTTAAAATTACTGAATTTAGAACTGCTTAAATGTTTGCTTGATTAACTTTGCTGCACATTATTTAAGTGCAAAATAACTATTTTTTTGTAAACCCCGTTATTAGAAATGTATATTTTTGAGTAATTTGCTACTTAAACCATTTAAAAGTGAGAAATTGTACTTAGCGAGATGGTAGCGTGTTGTGGCGAGTGATAAACGGAACCGAAACTAGCGATGTGTGTACTCGGAGCAAAGCGAGACCTCATATTACGAAGAGAAACGAATGATTTGTGTGAGAACTCGAAGTTGCAAGCGGTAACTGGGATCGGATCAAGGTAAAGCGAGAACACGTAATCGGAAAGTGAAACTAGTGGTAAAATGTGAGAACTCGGGAGTAGCGAAAACTCCGTTTACAGGCGATAAAAAAAAAGCGAGTGATTGAATCGATATCACCCAGCAAGAATCGGAAACCGAGAACTTTTAGAAAAATCGAGTACTTGATTTATTTTAATCCGATTTTGCCCATCACTAGTGTAGAGTTTCGTCTAGAGCGTGAGGGACATTTCCAATGCTCAGTGTATGTGCTTCTGGCAGTTGGAAGATGTGTTAATGGGAAGAGGATGATGGTGTCTGCAGTACAAACTGCGGTGCCTGTGGCATTTCCTGCACTGCTATGTGCGGAGGGCACGATGCTTGTGCCGTTCCTGTGGTGCTAAGCGAGGTGTCTGAGGTGTTATATGCGGTCTCACATGTGGTGGTTGGTGTGGTATCACGTGCGGTCTCACACTTGGTGCCTGGTGTGGTATCACGTGCGGTTCCTGCGGTGCTCTGTGTATCATGTGCGGTATCTGCGGTGCCATGTGCGGTGCCTGAGGTGTTATATGCGGTGCATGGGACTGTGCTCGCATTAGTGTCTGCGTAGAAAATGATGGATGTGATTGTGGTTTTAAATTGTTTGTATTTTGAGTGTTGTATTTGTAATTAATTTTGTGGTTAACGAGTTTCTTTTGATTATAATGGTGTGCTGTTTTAAAATGATAATTTTTTTTAAATGTGTGGCTTGTGCTTCATGGCAGAATTTTTGTCTGAGTTATGAAATGTCTTAGGGTTTTGATTAGTCTCTGTAGGTTTTGTTTGGTGATGGATGATATGTATGTACAGGGTTCCTACACGTCTGGAAAACTGGGAAAAGTCAGAGAAACAAAAAGTGGTAAGGGAAAATAGTAAAATTTTCGGGAAATTTTATTTGAGCTGTGTGTCGAGCTGCGTTATTTAAAGAGGAAACAAATATGCTACGGTCATTTGTCGATGTTGAGAATTTAAATCGGGAGGTAAATTTTTCACCACTGTACGATAGTGTTTTGTCTGTCTGTTGTAAGATCGCCATTTTATGCATTGTCTCGTGGTCGCATGCTTTTTCTCTTGTATAGTGCGCTACACAGTGTGAATTTTTCTAATTTTTTAGAGTAGTGATCAGTAGGCCTACCAGTATATTATTTTAGTGGCTTTGACAATCAATAATTTCGATTGTGATTATTTTTTGTGTTGATTTGTGTTTGTACATGTGGCAAATATGTAAAAATGCCTATCAATACCTGGTGAACTATTTCATAGATGGTTTTTTTTAGAAATATGTCAAAAAGAAAGAAGATACATTTCCAGCTAGACTGGCTAAATGATTCAAAATTTTCGGACTTGAGAAATTGTTGCAATGATATATATTCTGCATTTTGCAAGTTGTTTGTCAAGACCTTTGCCTTAAGTAACTTGGGAATGAGAACTTTAAGTAGCCATGTAGAAGGAAAGAAACACATAACAAGGGCAAAGGCTAGAAACCAGTCATATGGAATTAATATTTTCACGTCACTTAACAAGGAGGTAAGATATCTAAATGCTGTTTAGGATAGTAATGATCAGTTTAACCACACAAGTATTTAATATTATTTCAACATCAATTTAAAGTGAGGAATTCTGTAAATCCAAGTAGGCCTACTTGTTTTGAATTTAAATTATGTTTTAAACTACTATTTTTTGTTTTGTATACTGCTTAGCCCCTCTGTTTCAAACCTACCAAAAATATTAAATAATATAGCATTATTTAAAAATATATATTTAAAGCCAGGTACTTTATAATGAAATATCACTCTATGTGGGTTTAATAATTTATATTATTGTAGTAAATAAGAGTTCATTTTTGTTTCGAATTTTGCTTGCCCCCTTCATATCAAGTCTACTAATCTTTGAAGCTATATCTTATTAATGCATAGTGTACAATTTATTAATTTTTAGACCAAATGTGAAGAAGTAAACAATGTTGGAAATTCAAATGCAGTGAATGCAGACAGCAGTGAGGAATTTGAGGACCACACCCAACCTTTGCTCAAGTATCCTGCACAAATGCTGCATCAGCCACATGCTGTACTGCTGCCAGAGGAACCCAAAATCTTAACAAGTACCTGTTGAGGGATGACTCAACAAAGGTAGAAATTCTGTGGTGTCTTCAGTCTGTGATGAACCACACATAGATCTCGTCCTCAGCAAAGTCAGTGGAGTTATTTTCTGTAATGTTTCCAGACAGCAAAATAGCGTCAGCCATGCAACTTGGACGTACCAAAATTTCTTATACTATTGTTTATAGCCTGGCACTGTATTTTCATGGAGTGGAAAATTAAATAAATGGGTGAGTGTTTTGTAGCTTCATTCGATGAATCGTTGAATAAATGGTATCAGTCACAGTAAATGGATGTAGCTCTTAGATTTTGGAGTGAATCTGAAGGCGAAGTTTGCACTCGGTATTTCAGCTCTGCATTTTTGGGACATACTAGAGCTGTAGATTTACTGAATGCTTTTAAGGAACAATTGTCACATTTATATTTGAAGCATCTCCTCCAAGTATCAATGGATGGGTCTACCGTAAATTTGAAATTCCTAAGGTATCTGAACAACGACTTGTGTATTGGCCAAGATCCAAAGAGTTCAAATATAGTGCACATGGGACATGTGGATTGCATGTTATGAACAATGCATTCAAAACTGCTGCAGAGTCAACCAATTGGGCAGTTGTAGAATTCCTTCGAGCAATGTACAATTTTTTAAAGGACGTTCCAGCGCGCAGAAGTGACAATACACTTTATGTAGAGTCGACTGAACTGCCAGAAAAAATTTGTGCAGTCCGATGGTTGTGCAATGCTGAAGTTGTCCACAAGGCATTGAAGATCTTGCCAAATCTGAAAAAAGTTCATTGAAGGTGTAAAACGGGACAAGAAAGATATAAACTCAGCAAGCTACCAGCGACTTGTAGAAGGTGTTAATCATGGGTCCTAAGCTTTCATTCTTCACTTCTGTTGCAACTGAATTTGAACCATTCCTAACAGAATTTCAGACTGACTCCCCTATGGCACCATTACTTTATTATGAACTTGTAAATATTTTAACAACATTTATGTCCATGTTTGTGAAGGATGAGGTTATGCAGTGTGGTAAACAAGTTCAGGACATTGATCTAAAGAAAAAAAGAAAATCTGATATTTGCAAAAAATGTCCATCTTGGTTATGATACTCGAGATGCTTTGTGCAGTGTGCGATTTTCAGAGCTAGAAATATTAGTTTTTAAGAAGAATTGTTTCGTTATGCTTCAAACATTGTGTTTGAAGCTTCTGTAGAAGGCTCCATTAAAACATAAACTTTGTAAAGGTGTAACATTCTGTGACCCAGCTGTTGTTGCGAAATCATTAAGTGTTTCCTTCAAGTGCATTCAAATGGCATTAGAAGTGTCTCAAGAAAGCAGCTGGATTTCAGGCAATGAAGCCGATAAGGTTGATAGGGAATTCACGAAAGTTTGTTCGAAGCCAGAAGTGATCGAATCTATGAGAAAATATTCACACGTCTTGATAATTTTTGGATGTCCGCTGCATCCTCCAGTGAGGACTCTCACGCACTTATGAAATTCTTGCAAAAGGTTTTCATACTATCTAATGGGAATGCCTTTGTAGAAAGGGGTTCTTCCATCAACAAAGAGTGTATTATTGAAAATCAGCCTGAGAGAAGTTTAGTAGGTCAGAGACAAGTTTACAGTGGAGCTCAAGCAGCAGGTGGGTTGGATAAACTAAATGTGTCGATAAGGATGATGCAAAAAGCAAGAAGTGCTAGGTAGGTATATGGAGAAGCTATGGAACAGAAGAAATTAGAAAAAAGAAACCAAGAAATGGGTGAGATTGAAATAGTTAGGGTATGTGAGAAGCTGAAGGAGTTAAGCGCCAAGAGAAGGAAACTTCTTGAAGAAAGTCAAAAAGAAGCTGAAGCCAGAGACGAAGAAATGCGTCTACTAGGCCATGTTAAAAATGACAACCTTAAGTGTTCAGTAATGTTTAGTGTGTGTTTTAGTGTACGTAATTCAATGGATTGTGACATAAGAAAGAGATTGGTGTGCATTAAGTGTTTGAAGTTTGCAGCTGCAGGTTAGTGTCATTTGCATTTGTTTCTATCATAAATTAATGGTTGTAAGATTATTTTATTTAAGATGATAAACATGTGGGGATTATTATTTAATATTTTAAAGTTAATTTAATAGTTTTTGTAATATTATTTAGTTCTAAATCACTATATTTTGCATGGGTATGTATTGTGGGGACTAGTTCATCAAGTATGTGTTATATACAATTGTTATAGGCCTTACAAAGTTGTTAAACATAAGACATGCACCAGTAATGCATTTTGTAGCAACAGTTGATTGGAAGGTCTGGAAAAATCAGGGATATTTAAAGTTTTTTTATTTGTGGCAACCCTGATGTAGTTTGGTTATATCTTTATTGATTTGCTTTTACTCTTTGTCGTTGTGTTCTTATGGTAAATATAATGGGTGGTATGTATGTTTATACTAGGAGTGCTGATGTAATGGATAAAAGTATGGTTTATATAGTTCTTTCAATGGTAGGGAGTTGTTAGCTCAGTTGTTAGATGACAAATTTGTTGGTCTCTTTATGTAGACTATAGCTGTTTTAGAAATTGACTGCTGCTCTGCTCTTGTAGATATTGAATGGTGTCTTACCTCCAAGAATTGTCCTGGTAAGATTTCGGTAATGAAAGTAAAATAGATGGTTTGGTTGGTATGTTTTGTGATACTGAAGGTTTAAAATATATGACTACTAGATTTGGGTTGGTGTATACTTGAATTATAGTTGTGTAATATGGCTGAATGTTCCTTAGTTATAGTTAATGCTGGGGTTGCTATAATGAAAACGTTTGGCTTCTGAGATCAAGTGAAGTCTATTAAGGTAAAACTTATCTAGAAAGGTTGAGTTGTGTCATGAGTGGCATCTGAAATATAATGATATATCGATTGGAATGGTGGTTTGATAATGTATGTTAGGAAATTAATTAAAATTTACTATAACAAATTACAATATTGTGCTGGTGTAGTAAAATTGTATGTAGAAATATGGGAATAGTGATAATTAACTACCTAATGTATGTTAAATGTTTAACGTGGTGTAAAATTAAGTCAAGCTTGATGGTTCGCCTCAGGTAATGGTAATCTGGAACTGGTTGATTCAATTCGGGTCCTGTGACTTGAAAGTTAGTATAAGATAAGCGGGAAGTAAGGAATACTTTCGTCACAGTGTAAAAATTATGTAAAACCTACTACACATGGTATGAAAACTGTAAGTCATTGTAAAAGTCTGATGTGAGTGGACTGGAGATGAATATTATTTTAAGTTCACTGTATGATAGCCTACTAAACAAACACTATCTCCCATAAAAAAAAAAATATGAAGTTTTTTTTTGGTTAACCACCCCCTGAAGTGTGTAAAATAGTAACGGGCGGCAGTACACATTTAATTTTTAAAAACATGTACAATTATTAGGGTAAGCCTAGAATTGTAATTGACATCTTTTCTTGTAAATACAGTGCACAGCACTAAGTTTGTTTCTGCGTATATAAGTATTCACAGCTTCCATACTTCTTTGAAGTGGCTCAATGTTTGTGTTAATGAAGCCACTCGCGAATTCAGAGCTCTTGGTGCACCTTTCAAATGCTTCTCTTTTGACCTTTCTCCATTTATTTTGAAAATAAGTTTGCAACAGAACACAAAATGATTAATATGCACAAACTTATTCATAAGAGGCATACAGTGGAACCTAGATTTTATATACCCCTGAATTACACTTTCCCTTTAAGATAAACCATTTTACTCCAGTGCCACCAGTTTTCATACATTAACAATGTTTTATGTACCTGCTATTAAGACTACTGTTATAATGGCTTCCCCTGATTTACACTGACTTTTCCAAGAAGATAATCAAATATTAATGGAATAATTGAATGGATAATCTATACCTTACTGTATTATATTTCAGAAGCAATGCTGTAGTGATAACATGAAATGTGTGGTTCTTAGTTGCTATTTGTAATGTAAGAAGCATGTGTACAGCTGCGTTGGTTGAAGAAGAGAATGATAATGCAGAAAATACTAAAAATGTTCCTCCTATGCCTATATAATGCAATAATTAGGAAATGTGAAGCGCAATTTATTTACTGTCGTCTATATACCACAATGTATCTGAATATCCTATTCAGGATATACACATTACAAAAAAAAAAAACAAGCTTTTGAACAGTGATTAGAAATTAAATACCCTTTTGTAATCAACTAAGACTGAACTTTTTTCTCGTGAAAATATTGCATGTATGTAAAATCGGGGGTTTACTGTAATTATCTTTGCACAGGGTAGTTTTGTACACCAAAAAATATTTTTTTTAGACAGTATATTTCAGAATACTTCATTAATTAAATTATATTGTTCTGCAAGTTCTGATGCACTACTAAAATCCTTGTATATATGTATAACGTGCCAATGAATGAATTTCATTTATTGTTCAATCAACTCTTCTCTAAAATATAATTGTCACATTCTTTTTAAACTGCAAAATATTCAATAATTGGTCCATATTTAATGTAGAAGGGGGCCGCGGCAGTCAAGTGGTCAGGACACCTGCCTCACATCGCGGCAATCTGGTTCGATTCCCACCGGGGGTCAACTCGCATTTTCACACGTGTCAATCGTGCCGTACGATCTCTCTGATCTGTAGGTTTATCACGGGGTACTCCCATTTTACCCGCCCTTTCATTTCGGCAATAAACTATTTAAGGGTTCCGTTTCATGTCACAATAAGGGACGGTGGCTGCCTACGGGTTCCCAAAATTAAACATGCATCACTTCGGTGCCCTAAGGTGCATCTCCCATAAGAAATTATTATTATTATTACATGATGTAGACACCAAATATGTAAGCTAGTACGTGTTATTGTTAACCTACAGACAAAAACATAACCATAATATTATACTTATTGTCCAAAATATGTTTTATTTAATTTAGTATATTGCTTCTTCATAATCACACTATGAAAGTTGTATCCACGATGGCTTAAAAATATTTAGGTCTGCTTACTCTATGACAAATCTATTACTATATTTTTTATCAGTGTTATTCTATGGTACAGTAATGTAACCACTGTCTCATTTCTACACTTATCTAAAGATATGAATCCAAGCACTTGAAATCATCACTACACATTGCCATATCTGCCCCACCAGTGGGGTAGTTTCGTTATTAGCATGGGGTAGATTTGGCACCTATAATGTAGGGACATTTGAGTACAATTTAGCAATTTTACAAAAATGAAACATGCCTCAGAAGTGTTTTTGTTCAATTTAGAGAAGAACCAATGGCAAAAATTCAAAAGGAAAATAGAAAATGTCAGATGTTCGTGCCGTTCTTTTTGAAATAGGCTTTGGTAGTTTTGTTACAATGTCACAAATTCCCACTTCACTTTCATCTTGAACTACAGGCCAATGGAAATAGCTGGATGAGCCTTTTCTGCGAAGAAATCGAACCGTGAATCCAGAAGAGCCAATTTTCATCACCTGGCCAACACAATGAACACACTTTTTCTTAGTTGCGAATTTCACAAGGAGGAAGTTACCAATGTCAACTGTATCACTTTCACTCCAGGATGGCAAAGGCAGTTCTTCATCACTTGTGTCTTCATTGGTATCAGAATCAGACATTGAATGAGTTATTTCTTTTTTCGCCACTTTGTTTTTAGGAAAAAGTTTTTTACAACTAACTGGGTGCTTCTTTTTTTCATTGTTGTTTCTTCTTTTCTCCAACTCCTCAATTCTCTTTTTTTTTCTGGTGTGTCAGTGTACACTCTTGACTTTCCAGCATTTCGCCGTGTGTTTCTCTTCACTGACTGTGGAGCTTTAGGGTAAGGTCACACATGTTCAGGGCTAATTACATTATGGTGTTTGGTTAAGAGTCCTGTTGTAGGCTGACACGACGATGAAGTTTATGGCTGGAATTGAACACTATCAGAGCAACTCGTGCTAGTCATACATGACAATGAGGTTGGTGGATCGGACTGAACAGTATCAGAGGAACCACTGGAGCAAATTGAACTAGCTATGAAATCACTTTCTGTAAATATTTGTGTATTCACAGGCCAAACCTGTTTTCTCAAATGGATGTGCAATGTTAGAAGGAGTGAATGCAGCTAAAACTGCTGTCTTTGTTAGCCGAGATACATCTGAAATTGTTACCTTTCTCCTGGGGTTTGAAAAAATGTGATCATGAAATGCCTGTGAACAACTTGTTTTGAAAGGGAATACACACCAACATCCAGCGGCTGGAGGCGGTGTGTAGTATGGGGTGGAAATGATAGAAGAACAGTACCATTTTCTCTACAATAGTTGATTGCCTCCAAACTCACATGAGAATCATGGTTGTCCAATAAAAGCAGTAGTTTGTTTTCCTTTGATGTTTTGACATGTTTGACGATATGTTTCAAAACTTGCGGAAATAAGTCACTAGTCATTCAACCACGTTTACTACCAAGGGCAAGACTTTCAGAAAATCCACCAACCAAATAATCTTCAGGATGCCATAGCCTTGGATATACATAGACTGGTGGCAAAAATCCACCTGACGCATTCACAATTCCTACAAAGGTTACTGTTCCCCCCTTTCGGAAGATGCAGCAAACCCAATTTGTTTTTTACCATTTTCAGCCACAATTTTTGTTGGTTTCAGAACTGTTGTAACCCCACATTCATCTAAATTGAATATCCGACTAGGAGGGAAGTTGTGTTTCTGCAAAACATCTACATAATTCTGAAAGAAACTATCTACTGCTTTCTTGTTAAATCCTGATGCTCGGGAAAGGCTGGTGCTCTCGGGTTTTCTCAACGATAAATTCTTTTGTCGACATAAAAATCCCCTAATCCAATCCAAACCTGCCATTTGTTCTGAAATCCAGTTCTTAGGCATCTTCTTCTTCAGCTTAGAACCATATTCGAAGGCAAGCTGCCGAACATGCTTGTAGCTAACACCATAGTACAAATCAGCACAATTTTTTTTACGTAGGTTGCGAGTAGTTCTTTTTCCTTAGTTGTGAAAATCTGTCTTGTAGCATATTTGCTACTAAATTCTTCAATACTTTCTTCACACTCTTGTCCAGAGTCTTCATTACTGAATTTTCTGAGGAAATCTTCCTTGCACATTTTCCCAAGAATTTTCTTAATTCTGCTTTGAAGCATTTGACGCTTGAGCTGGTACACTTCTGCTGCGTTTCTGATGCTCCTAGTATTGTTGAAGACATCAATTAAGGACAGAAACACACGAGGCGGTTCGTGTCGAGTCGGCCGCCGAGTCGACATACCGTACGATCTTTTCACACGAAGCGGTACGCAACGACTCGACTGCCGCCCCCATGCCGAAGCGGCGTCGCGTGTATATTCTGGTAGTGTAGCCACAGACATGCATCCTGACGATGAATATTTGATGCTGTTGTGGTTGTTAT
>PNEQ01066921.1:0-63267 GCA_003012365.1 Medauroidea extradentata | reverse complement strand
CATCAATTGATTGTAATTTATCGATTATAAAAAATAAACTAAAAATAAAAATAAACAGTCAAAGATATGCATATGTAAATACATTTCTAGATGTGGTGCAAGATCTCTGAACTATACCTTGGATGTGGCGGTAGTCCTACTGTTACAAAAATGGTGTGCATACAGTAAACAAAGTGAAGTGTACATACACAGATAATTTAAAAAAAAAAAAAAAAAAAATACTTCTAAGTGTCTGGCAAAGACAAATAATACATAATTTTAATCAGAAAAAAGGAAATAATTTAATAAAACAACTTCCCAAAAATACGAAAAAATTCACATTTTTGCCTTACAGTCTCCCCTTAACTTAATGTAACTATTCAATAGGACACAAACATTAATACTCTACAAATTTATTACATACCTATACTTTAAAAAGACTATACATGTTTTCTAAACCACAGTGTGTGTAAATGCGAACACGTGCATACCAGATAACCGCAATTACAAGAATGGCTTGAAGAACGGACTTATTTCTTCGTTTCCAACAAAATCGTTTCTTTGTTTGAATATCTGCCATGGTTAAATTTCCCAAATATGTACAGTAAGTCATAAATATGGTTGACTCAAACAAATGTGTTACTATAAGTAAATAAATAAAATAACGTATGTTAAGCAGCGTTCCTATTTTTTAACAGACACAAGTATGTTGGGTAAAATCAATTGCAAATATTGTTAAGAATAGCACATAACGAAAAAAAGTAGTATTACCAACAAATTATAAGTTTTTTTAAATAAATAATATCAACAATATTCTACTGTCGGCGCAAATATACGCCAGTAATAACTTCAACGTTACGGTTGTTAATACGATAGTAATTTATTTGCTACAACAAAATCAATATGAACCTTATTTACTTGTTCGTCGGAACAATCCGTGTTTTTTTCTTCCAGTGTAACGTTTGGAATCGTCCCGCCGAACAAAGTATTTAATATATAAGATAATATGCTCCAACTGCCGTTTCAACATACTTTTTACAGTTATTGTCATGTTACATTGTATATTTTATAGTTGATTTGAAGTGTTTATTTAGGCAGCTCTTCCGCAACAGCTTATACTTTACTAGTTGATTAGCTTTTGCTCGCGATTTCGTTCCCGTGGTTTCCAATGGAATACGATATTTTTTTGGGTACCCATTTCTGCCCCTCTGCCCGATTTGACTCATCTCTGTTAAAACCTTTATATATAAAATTTTGTCACAAACCTACGCGGGCGCACTCACAACTAACAATAATCTCATAGAATCTAATAAATTGTACACAAAACCAACTTTTAACCGAAGTTTATGAGACGATACTCCTGACAATTCCAAAGAGTTTAACAACTCTACATGATACGAGGTTGCCTGCTCTTGCAACAATGACACTTGCACAACTTTATAGCAACCAAACTACAACAAGATCACACTGACGATGACACACGGCACTGCATCCATCCGTAAGCGAGTATATCCCGCGTATGCCACATCTGGTTTACTGCAGTACAGCAAAATTTGTGTATAGAAAACATTTATTTTAATCAGTAACAGCAACAATAACAGTATGATTGTTAATTGGATAGTGTTATGCGCCAGTAGTCTACGCTCGAATTGTAAGGTAACTGTAAAACATACTAAAACATCTTCAGATTTTAAACTGTCTTACAAAAACATTTTAGTACTATAAAGTCAGTATTTATAACAATGGGATATAAAATTATATACAATTTTGTATAACTGATTCAAACCTGAAGGATAATTTATACGTTTGGTACAAATGGCACATAGTTTAGTGATGCATAGCATCGTTCAATTGAAGTCTATATTCATATTTTCAAAACGGCCACTCTTATGATTTGTCCTAGTCCTCAACAGATTTCTTAACTATGTTATTCACTTCGCTGACGTCACACAGTACACTCAGTAGCGTACATATTACACACAAACTAACCAGGAAACTTAGAATATTTAAGTTTTCAATGATTTTCAAAGATAATAAAAAATCTTAAATGTCAACTGAATATAGCATACTAAGTGATCTCGTTAAGCTAGTGATTGAAGTAAGACTGATATGCTCAATGTAATGCGTTCGAATCCTGATGGTATTATTTTCGATTTTTTATTTACTTCTGTAAAAGCATTTCTTGAGGTATGATACATTTCAGACGAAATATGGAATACGCTTAAACTAAAATTTCTCTTTTTGTGTACAACTAGTTACAAACATTCGTTCCTTTTTCAATTACTAACTATACATGATTTAATCAGTGAGTATATTTCGCTGACGCAATCTGTAGATTTTAACAGTTTCTCGATGGAGCAGTTTTAACAATATTGAATTTTTAAAATTTTTATTTTCAGTTTCAGCATTTTTTTTAATACAAATAATTTTTATTATTTATTTTTATGAGCATGACCTTGTAGCCTGCAGTATCTTTATCCATTGTGATTTTTGTGAGTTTGGTATATCAGTTGGTTTTAGTGTAGTCCTTAAAACGGAAACATGCATAATATGACTTTAACAAGCCATTACGCGAAAACTACGAGAGATAAAAAAATTTCATAAGGGCCAAATTTTGTCACATTTTGTGTCTAAAATTAAAAAAAAATCTGGTACAAATAAAAAATAACTAAATTGTGATGAGAATTGTGGTAGACCGCGCCCTTACGAAGGAAATTGCTGACGCCTTTCCCAGCTCCTGTCATGGTATGAAGTTATGTGTTACCGTCTTTATTGAACTCGCTGTCGACGAAACGTAAGGCCAGCTTACTTTCACATACCCCAGAATTTGATGTTGAATTCCCTATAAAATATGAAACTTTGAAAATGGTGATTAAATTCGCTCGTGTCAAGGGACAAACGTCACATAGAAATATGAAACTGATAGCTCCTGGGTATTGATAATGACTCCAGCACTCTCCAAGCCAGACTTGCTCAAGTGCATGGTTGCTGTGCAGGAGGCAAATCCTCGGTGTTTTGATAGGTCGTGTAGAATGGACTCAGTAGAGGATGTCTGCACTACAAATGCACCAAAATACATGCTCCCCTTGTATTTTTTTATTCCCTTTTACTCAAAAGTCCGCCACAGCACAAACTAAAACGATTTTCAAAGGATGTATTTACTTGAATTCCAAAATGTACAGATCCTCTACAGCGGTGATAACGTATTAGCAATTAAAGAAAAAATCGTTTTTCCTTCTGGAAGAATTGCCCGCTACCAGAAAGAAGGCTTAGTTAAACCAATGATCTCTTCATTCGTATTATTATTTGAACTCATGTCATACAACTACTGAAGGAGACAGATTCAGCATTTTCCAACAATATATATATATATATATATATGTGTGTGTGTGTGTGTGTGTGTGTGTATGTGTGTACATTCATTTCAGGAAAAAAGAGTTGATACAGAATTTTAGAATTTTTGGTTTCAGTGTAATGAAAATTTAAAAATAGTAAATCAAGGTATAGCCCTTTTTTCATAGTGAAGGCAAATGATATGAAGAAATATTTTGTACTTTTTTTATTATTCTATAAATGATTTGTGATATAAAACCAGTAAATTCAATTTATATGTTAAATCATCAGTTTAAATAACTTCATAAAAGTATATACGTATTAAAACAAATCTGATATTCTGTGCTGTGCAATGTTTGTAATGAAACAGAATATTCTTACAGAAGTTGACAATGCACTAACAATAGACTTAATGAAACTCACGGCCAGCTTTTGAACGCTAATGCATTCTTAAATATGTTAAATAAATGTTAGACAGTAAATGTCTTGAACAGAATTTAAAAAAAAAAAAAAAAAAAAAATTGGGACGGATTAAGGAAGTCATAAAAAATATTAAAATAGCTAAGACAAAATTCTAGAAATTGGTCTGAAAATTTTAAACCAAGATTGAAAATGGAAAAGCCAGTATTAGCTTTGTTAGTGTTTGACCAAAATTAAATTTGAATAATCACGTTGTAATTCACACGTAAGGGTAATTTTTGAATAAGAATATATTTTATAGCATAATCGCATGCTCTTATTAATCCAAGACATAAAAAATGTTTAACCCTTGCTAAAATACAAGGTCCCCTCAAGCATGAGAGTAACGTCTTAAAGCATAAATGTGTGGATATTTTTATTCCGTTATCTGTCCGACACACTTGGAAGATTATTACTTGGAGCAACAATCCGTTCGAAACACTTTCGCAATATTTTGCTGAGTTATTATAAGCATTACTCAAGAAATCTATAATAAAGTTATGAAAATATTTATGAAGTAATATGAATGATATGGAATATGATGTGAAATCGAAAGTATCTATGAATGTAAACATATACTTACTAAATACGTAACATACATATAACATAAGTGCTCTAGCAGCAGGACTTCAATTTAATGAGTGTTGACCTTTTGAGTTATAGGCATGCTTACTTATTTCTTTCACATGGTCACTACAGACAACACTTCGTCTCGCTTCACCTCACAACAAATCTGCCTGTTGAGGACGCGGTCTACCGCAATTTTCATCACGATTTTTTTATTCTTATTTGTACCAGATATTTTTTTTTCTTATTTTATACACAAAATGTGACTAAATTTGGCTCGTATGAAATTTTTTTATCTCTCATAGTTTTCGCGTAATGGCTTGTTAAAGTCATAGTTTGCATGTTTCCCTTTTAACGACTAAACTAAAACCAACTGATATACCAAACTCAAAAAAATCACAGTGGATAAAGACATTACAGGCTACAATGACATGCTCATAAATTTAAAGAATAAAAACTATTTGTATTTTTAAAAAATGCTGAAACTTATAATAAACAATTTAAAAAATTCAATATTTTTCTTTAAAATACAAATAATTTTTATTCTTTAATTTTACGAGCATGTCATTGTAGCCTGCAATGTCTATATCCACTGTCATTTTTTTTAGTTTGATAAATCAGTTGGTTTTAGTGTAGTCGTTAAAACGGAAACATGCTAGATATGACTTTAACAAGCCATTACGCGAAAACTGTGAGAGATAAAAAAAATTTCATAAGAGCCAAATTTAGTCACATTTTGTGTCTAAAATACGAAAAAAAAAATATCTGGTACAAATATAAAATAAAATAATGATGACGAAAATTGCGGTAGACCGCGCCCTTAACCATTGCTGAGGCACGGCATAGTTATTTAATATTAACTGAAATGTTTTTTTTTTCAGACAAACGCCATTTTGAGTAAATATTTCCGTGTTGCAGAAAAAATCCCACAATAAAACAAACGCAAAAAAGTGTCGTTTATTTTGGGATACGACTGTATTCCTTCCAGATTGTTTGTTCGTTATATACCTGTTGACAACAGCTAGCTCTGGGTTTTCTTTCTTTCATTTTTGCTTTCTTGTCAACTACATTTCTTTGTGTTATTAACTTAATCAATTAGTTTAAATGTTCTTTATATGATATTAGAACATTTTTAATGAATACTTCTTTGTTGCAGTACACTATTATTTTGCCAATATACTTAATATGATAGGGAAAAAAATATTGGTCTCTCTTACAAATAAAACAATTTATACATAAAATTAAATTTAACCTTCGTATCTGATAAAAATTCATGTAAAGTGCAAGTGTCTTCAGTTTACATATATAAACATAAAAAAAGCAGTAAAATTAATTATGCGTAACTAAATAATGCCGAAATGTAAAAAACAACATGCAATACTTTTTAAAGACTGTAAAAATCGAGTCCCTCAACTTGCATATTTTATAACAAACACTACTTTGACGAATATCTATGTATACTGAAAGAACTATTTTGAAGGTTTCTGTTTCAAACATACATGAATATTTCACTCAGGTTCGTTTTATGGGATACATGAAAAGTTTTGCCGCAAAGACGATACTTTTCAATTTATATTCAAGGGTTTCTCGAGCTAAAGCTCTGCATAAAATAGGGAGGATATTTTCTTGACCCAGCATCGTAAATACAGCGACCTACTGGAGCGTGTGCCCTTGGGAAAGAATGTGTCGTGTGCATATGTCAAATTGGTCGAGAGGGTATAGAGTTTCTGAATTGGGGAATACGATTGCGAGAGACTAGAAAACTCTTATTCATTCTCGGTGCGCAAATACGTTAAGTTTAATTTTTTAAATCGTGATGAAATTAGTATATAAAACAAATTATGAATACCTTATTATGACATGTAAGGGTTTCACCGTGCATTTTTGACAGCTCTGATTTCATACTTACATCTGTGCAATATTTACCCTTTCAATTAGCATTATGACGACGTTAGTTGTGTGTAGGATTTTCAGAAACAATTTTAAGCTAATGTCTAAGCATGTTACTACACATGAACGATATTAAACAAAAATTTCAGGCACTTTATATATTAAATGTTTCGCTTTAAAGAAGACATTAACCAAGGAGGAAAATGTTTTGATTTTAAAATTAATAGGAATATTTCAATGAATGTTCACCGTAAATTGTTTGATTCCAAGAGTAAATATATCCGAGATGGATTCTTCGTGTTAGATTTATATAATTTACAAGATTTGAGGTAGCTTATGATCTGTCTCGATGTATGCTGGTGTAGATATACCAGTGCCGTTGAATGAAATGACTTCCCGCGAATTCTGTGCCGCATGCATCCACTGTGTATAAAGATATTTAAGTCTGACCATTAAACAAGTTCGTGAAGGTAAAAGCGTAAAGGCATAATAAACAACTAAAATTAATATACATTTGTCTCATCGCTGAATTTGAAATGTGTGTGGTGATTAGATTACTGTAGTAATATAGCCTCAACTCTTCATATTTCGTATGTAAGTTAAGGTGTTTTTTTATACTTAAGTCTTATAATAGCACATAGATACTTTTTAAAACTGGCATTCTTATGTGCGTGAATATTTCCTTTTCAGAATGATGACATTCAGTTTTGGCCAGAATTATATTTTATTGATCATCTATACCATACAAGAACCCCAAAATTAGTGTCCGTTTCAATTCTATTTGTACGAGATATTATAGATACAAAATTCAATAAAAATAGGCTTACCTTAAAAACTGACTGTGAGGTGCTGATGTTATATTACTGCCGTGTGTTAAACATTGCCCATATAAAAATTCACCCTTGAAACAGACAAACATACCTTACTTTTTGTCGTTCGCTATAGCTATTCCACTATCATCTACAAAAATTGTGATAACCTTCGCCTCACACAGACTTTAGTAGCCAAATCTCCATAAACGAAACGTAACTAATTTAAACTTGGCGCAGTCCTTTACTTCACTACACCTCCTACAAACAAGGGGTAAATTTTTCTGCAAGAATTACACTAGCGTATCTATAACACCTTGAACGAAACGAAGCTACTATTTCGTGGATAGTTTTGAATCGCTAGAAAACAGGAGTGTGGTAAAGGATATTTGGCTTTTTAATTTACGCATACGGGCAGTATTCATTTTCATTCTAAGTCTCACGAAGAAGTCGGTTTCATCACATTCTTCAAACAAATCAGGCACCAGTTGTAATCTTCGTGGTTGTGGCAGACGTTCCACACCGTCAGCAATATTTGCAATCTCAAAAACGTAATTAACCTCCTCAGCATATGCTTCCAATTCTTCCACGGCATCCATTTTCTCTATTTGCATATGCTTTTTAGGCTGAACTTAAGAATTTATGACTCCGATTTCGGGCGCATATCTTATGCAAGGCTTAAAATACCTAAGCTGCGCTTAAGTGTTGGTGTATCGCTGTACCTCACATTAAGTCACACTTAGATTTTAGGACACGTTGGTGAAATCGGCCATTAGAGTCTTAATTTCAAATTAATTTACACGTAGCAATGCAAACAAAACATGTTACTTAATCGACAGCCTACCTAGTTGGCATAGGCACTCTAGTAATACGGCGAATCAAGACTTACGCTAGATAATGTGTTGTGCCGTACATATACGTCTTCCCTTCTCGCATGGAATACCTCTTAATCGAAATAACAAAAGAGCAGTCACGTGAAAAGTTTAATTTAAAAAAACAAACGGCCAGACTAAGTACAATCACGTATTATTAAGCAACACAATAAATTAATTAATTTTTTGTATATCCCACAGTACTTGAGAATTATACTAAAAACCTCAGTTTTCTGGCAATAAATAGTTGCAGCATTTGGTATGTAGACTATGCGTCTAGTAATATTTGTGAAGTTCCTTAAAGATTAGTAATGTAATTCTTCATTTACTCTAAACCACAGCAAGCTACTCTAATTTCGTAAAGCTCATAATTTCCAGCCAGAACCTTAGAGAGCACACTTTTCTCAGCACAAAGAGTTACTGCAAAGAGTTATAGTAAGGATTTAGCCAGGTCCAATATAGTTGCTATTATCCCGGTCAGCATTCGTGCTCGTAATTCTGTTCGTAATTGCAAAGATACATTGTTGGTAATTTTCGTATGTAAAACATACGCCCCAGGTTAGCGACGTTCAAATTCCGGTAGCTTTAATGTTTTAATACTCGGTTAAACACCAGAGTTTGTGCGTACCGTACTTTGCTGGCAATACCGTGTAGATATATCGATGTAAATGAGTACATAAACAATATTTTTAACGTAAGTTAAGTCCTTACGAATTAGGTTAAACTCTCATTCAGATTTACTATAAAATTTCGCATTTCTGATTTCTTCAGGGCATAAATGTATATATACAATAGTAATTTATTTACTTATTAATGTTTTCCTTGTCTTTTTACTGTGATTATCTAAGAAGTCACTATGACAAGATTATTGCACAAACGTTACTGCCTTTATTTTAATATAATTTAAGGTAAATACACTTATTTGCAAATGAAAACAAAGTAAAACTGGTTAAAACTTTCCATGTGAAACCTACGTCATTCATCATCATTTAAATTCACATAAATGAACGCGAGGGTTCTGACACAAGCCATGTGTGCCATTAGCTCAGCTTTCACGTGAAACGAAGTTCTATCGCCCCGAGGTAAATTGCTTGTAAATGTAAATACAAATGCGCATGGCACTGTGGGTGCACTTAACAGAATATTGGGTGTTATAGTTACATCCCGTGTGCAATTTTGTGATTGAGTACTGTAGTAGGTGTCATTTTGTTCCTTATGATGTGTAGAAACAGAAAATTGATGGTGGCCATATCGGACCCGGACTGGACGGCAGGAGAGGGCATTGAAATGTTAAAATTTGGAAACATTAAAAATATTAATATTATTATAATATAATGAAATAAAATGTATTAAGAGATCGTTTATCTTTTTAGTCAAGTTTTTATTACCAAACAGCACGTCGTTATGGGGAAGGATGAGTTATAAACTACATGTGAAAAATTAATAATTAATTAAAATTTGGACAGGAGGCAGCGACGAGAGAAAATATGGGTAACTGGAAATAAAGTTTAAAGGTGGTTGTATTATGGAAACATTTTTATCATTTTTTGTATTGAAATCAACCTTAAGGAATGTATAGGTAAATACGAGTTCTCTGCAGTTCCACATTCTATGATTAGAAGTGATTAGACAATGAATGTTATTTCAGCCAAAGGTAAGCTGATGCACAATTTGGAAGAACTTATAGCAAAAAAACAGGCTCAACAAATGTTGCAGGTATCCAATGCAGCTGAACATCCATATTCAGCTGAGCCTCCAAATACAGTTGAGCCCCCAAATACAGTTGAACCTCGAAAGGTAGTTGAACCCCCTAAAGTTATGGAACCTACAAATTCAGTTCAACATAATCAGTCTCTTGTACCTGTTGCAATTGTGGATGGTATGGCTGAACTTCATAATCCGAGGCTTACAAAGGATATCAAGAGAATTGCTGATTTAGCAAATCAGTTCAGTAATTATGTTAAAGCGCTTTCCCAGAGCTTTATGTAGTTTCTGTTACCTAATTAGAAAAGTCACTAAAATATACCACAAGAGACCAAAGGCGGCATGGGAAACTGCCTATTCAGTACAAGATAGAAGCCAACTCAAACATAATATCCGTTTCTCTGAAGAAACTTCTATCTCATACTAAAACTAAAGATGCATGTGTGGAAGTGTTGAGTGAAAATTTGATTTAAATATCTGCAGATTTGAAAAAGAATGTGGTTGTTGCCTACCGTGACCAAGCAAGAGCTACGCACCTTATTGTTGATGATTTAAGGTTTTCACAAGTAGAAGTCGATGCGAAAATCATTCTGCATGCACTGCATGCAACCAAACGATCTCAGTCCCTGACAATATTTTCACCAGATACATATGTTCTTGTATTGGCTGTCTATTAGTATCAATAGTTACCTAAAGACACTTCGTTTGTTTCAGCAGGAGGTAAGATACACAAGATTTTTGTGGGCAATGTGTATGCAGCATTAGGGCAGAAACGAGCTGAAGCTTTACTCGGAATGCAAGTTCTATCTGGCTCTGATATTACAGGTTCGTTTTCTGGTAAATCAAAAACTAGCTTCTGGAACAAGTTTATAGATGCCGACAATACCTTGACAGCTCTTGCAGCTTTGGAACGAATGGAAACACTCGAAGAAGAAATTCTTCAAGTTCTTGAAGAATACATATGCTCTGTGTATTTACGTGTGCCAAAAATGTAACTTCTCAGTGAGTTAAGGTGGTGGTTTTTTTACAAAAATACAAATGGAGGAAGCCTCAATGCCTAAACCCAAGGTGCATTACATCCAGCAATTCGCAGAGCTCAATACAAAGCTGCTATATAGAAATAAGCTGATGTTCCAATGCACTGTCTTCCAACCGTAACAGATTTTGGCTGGGCCGTCAATGAAGGTGGTTGTTATGAACCCATCATATGTGTATATTCTTTGTGGTCCTCAGGAACTTCTCATTGTAGTGCGCTGTTCTTGTGGTTCATCGAAATGTGCAGTACCCTGCAAATGTGTCAAGAATGGGGTTTGTACTGAAACGTGTTCATGTACAGCTGACTCTGAAAAATGCGAAAATGTTTTCGAAAATGGTGTTGATGATACTGATAAAAATGATGATGCTGATTACCATGAATATTACGAGGAACTGTATATTAGATTATTATAGTTTACTTATTTTGCAGTTAACAATTTTATTTAATATTTTGTTAAGTTCATAAAAAACAATGTTATCTAACATTTGCTATGATTATGATGATGATAGTATTGACGATTATTATGATTAACATGAAGATAATGAGGAACTGGAGTGAAAATAATTCTAATTTAATTGTTTAGAAGTTGGTAATTTAAGTGAAATGTGTTTTTTAATTTCTTGAAAGATATGTATTCAAACATTTGCTGACTGATTATGATTATTATGATTATTATAATTATTAGAAATATAATAAGGGACTGTCTATAACGCCATTTTACTTGTTTAGCAATAAATAATTTAATTGAGGAGAGTTTCCTTAATTTCATTAAATATGTTTTCTATTTAACATTTGTAATTTTAATTGATAAAAATATACATTTTGCTAATAATCATTCAGCATGGTGGCTTTTGCGATTATTTTTCTATTATTATTTACAATGTAATATGATAAACTGAAATGAACCACGCCACATGTTCTTTCTGATCGTGAAGCTTATGCGAAAAAAGTATATACTTTCTATAATATGTTGTGATTTTAGCTCCAAATCCCCCCCCCCTCCCCTCCAAATGTAATCAGTCGCGGGTCCGAAATGACCACCATCACTTTTTTGATTCACAACACCACACAGAACAGTTTGACACCAACCACAATACTCTATCACAAAGTTGCACACGGAATCAAAAAATATGCAGTTAGAACAGCCACTAGAAGGTTTAAAAATCTGTGTTACGAATATATTAAAATATTGCTGGCAGGCGTCATAGTAAAACTTTACTTTGGTTTAAATAATGTTTTACATCTCTCATAATGTTTAAAACAGTTAACTTGTTCCTTCTTCTCTGCCAGAAAAAAGGATGTTACAAATGCCCCTTCCCCAATTATTATCCTCCCGCACAAATTTAGTGCACATGTCCAAGTATTGGTGAGGACATCTCAAACACTACATATATATATATATATATATATATATATATATATATATATATATATATATATATATATATATATATATATACACACACACACACACACACACACACACACGTACACACATAGGTTGTTCACAAATCCAATACCCAAAGTAATAGGAAAGATAAAGGAGACAAATACAAATATATTCCCCCATATAACCAAACGTCGGAAACAAATAGTTTAGGAGTAATGAGTATTAAGGGATATCGCACGTGATTGGGAAGATACCGATGGTGATTGCTTACAGTACGTTAATTGTTTGATCAATGTTACAGTATATTTTAAAAATGATCAGCATTTACATGAGCGCAGAGCCGGTATCGACGTAGCAAGGAGTTTCATGTTCGCTGGAATATGCGTGGTGTGTGTCGTATGTGTGAGGCCGCCACAAGAATCCATGCGACTAATTCCTCCTCCCGAGTTGACAGGGATAGAATACACTTCAGTTTTCATGTAGCCCCTGCAAATTTTGAACATTTATTTAACATTGATAAAAAATTAAGTACTGTAAACAATTACCATTCGTGTATTCGCAATCACACCCGATACCCTTGAATACTCATTACTCCTAAACTATTTGTTTCCGACACATGGATATATGACGAAATATATCTGTCTTCTTCATTTCCCCTATTACTTTGGCCATTGAATTTTTGAACATCCTGTATATATATTGTATATATACATACATAGAGAGAGAGAGAGAGAGAGAGAGAGAGAGAGAGAGAAACGAGACAGTTTCTTGCTCGTTTAGATCTAAAACATCGACAGTAGCTGCAGTTCCCAACGGAGTAAATATGCGACCATACCCCACCTACTGTGGACCAGTAGTATTTCATCGCACAGAAGAGGAAAATCACGTCCGAGACTTGCACTTCTTTGGTTTTTATTCTGCTGTCGGAAGTTGGCTCGGCATTGTGGTCGTACATCTGTGTGGCGCGATCGACCGCTTGCGAGGCGACCGAGGGTCGTGGCTCAACCTACCCAAACCACAGGACGACGGACACTGTTCCACCTTTCAGGATCCTCCAACTATTCCTCCTCCTTCCCCTCCTCCAATCCCAGCCAGTTGCTGTGCACTGGGTTGAAAGTGCCGATCCTGGTCAGCAAAGTGTTAAGTTTCGCACTGTTGACTTCAGGGATGGTGTTCCATAGGGAATGAGTTGGCGGCAACTGGAGGTATTTATTTATCTTCTACCTCTCCCTCACCATATATTTTATTGATGGAGCGGTTCTTAGTGGTCTGCATACAACACCCGTCTTTTTTCCTTGCTCTAATGAATTATTGAATTGATATTTTTTTTATTTCGTAAACTTTGTACTTAACCTATTTAGTACATCATTTTTTTAATACGTTACGAAAAATTTATTAAACCGCCTTCGGGCCAAGTAGAAACGCGCTGGAATAATTAATTGTAATAATTAAAGAGCATAGAACACGGTGTCTGAACGTCACACTTGCTGACGTATTGAGAGAGCATATTTTCGATCAATCGTTTCAGTCTTCCACCTTCTGCGGCTCCCCAGTGGGCCTCGTGGGGCTGTGTTAGCAAGTAATAGCCCCATCACAAGACAGGAGGCTTTTAGTGTGGCATCGAGAGTTTTACCAGAGTTCTTCCTTTGAGAAGCACCTGTGCTATCACTAATCAGGACATACGGAGTGTCGATTCATCATATTCACCGAATCAAAAATTCTGCCCTCACTTAAAAACGTTATCTCTTACCTCTTCCTTACCTGAAAACTCTTTCGCATCTACAAACCGATTTTTCGTAACTCGCGTATCTTCCCTTCTTACTCAGACAGTAAAAGTAAGTGGTTGCAAAAATATTTAATTTTTGTATGCATTCTAAAACGTACTGCGTGGAAAAGTATAACAACGTTTCCAATGGTATAGTAAGCTGTATCTCAGCACTGGCGTCACAATACAGATTACGTGTATTGCTTTAATTTGTTTACTTTTTAATTTTTTTATTCACATGTAACAACTATTATTAACATGCATTTTGGAAAATGACATTAATAAGGAAGATGAACTGACATTTTCGATTAATATATACTTTGTTGTAGCTTTAAGTTTTTATTGTTTGTACATTTTGGCACAGCAAAACTTAGGATATACCACAATGAACAGTATAATAAAGTTTTAATTGTTTTAATAAGTTGACATGTAGTGCTGCAGAAGTTGGCGTAGAGAAAAGGTTTTGTTTGCAATCCTATAAACATAATTAAAATTAATGGATGGGAGTAATTTATAATGCTTATAATCTTTCCAGTAAGTCGTATTCTACGACATAGAATGATAACATGTATGTCATTTATTGAGAAATGAAATTTATAGTAACAATTTAATAAATACAGCATGAAAGCGGATATGATCCCTTTACACAGACGCCAACATAAATAGGTATACAGGGTTACTTCGAACTTCACCAACAGGCAGCTAGGGCGGATATGATACATAAACACGCAAGCAAATTCCATCAGGCGATGGCTATTCTTCAACGAATTAAGTTATTTGCGAGAGGTCGTAAATGCTCTGCAGAGCCAAGTACTCGTGATCGCTTCGATGTTGAAAATACTACAATAGTGCTCTGGGAAGTTCTTAAATATATTACAACACACGTCTTAAAACACTACATTATCGACTGGCGATAACAGTCATGTGTCGAATCTCTAGAGAGGCAGTTGAAACTCTTCATACCATTCCTTCCCCTGAGTTGACAGAAAACTCATAGTCACCTATCTTCATTGGACCCCATTGAAAATATCGAAGCTGTTCTATGTCTGGCGACCTCGATGACCGTGGGTCACGTCCCATCTAGTGATGACTGAAAGTAACACTGAAGTATTAACGTTTATCAAAGAAACGTGTGCTGTTCAACCGTCTTGCTGAAGTCACCTGCTAGTATACTCTGATAGATCAGCAATGCATACTGAAGTAATATCAGAAAATAAACAATCTACTCTAGGCGTGTGGCAGCAAGCTCGGCCCAAATGAAATGCTGATGATACCTGGTCATAAGTTTACGCCCTAAGATATCTTGAATACCTCTAATAAATTTAACATGTGGGTTGTCTTTCACTCAGATATGATTTTGCCGAAAGTTGAGAAATCCATGTCCTTAATCACATTTTCTTTAGAAAGATGATACGTTCGAAGAACTGCAGTGGCCACTGTTGGAGGGACACTCCGAAATAAGTTCTCAGTTTGGGGGAAATGTTCTTCCTTGAGTCGCACTGAAGTTCGACGCTGATCTCGAAAAAAACTGGGTGGACTAGTGAATGCACCGCATTGTGTGCTGTTTGAAGGATTTCCGTAAATTCAACTATACGAACCGTTCGCGTGACATATTTATTTACTTGCTGCGCTTATGACATCCTTGTAACTTTTTTGAAGCAATTTAACATCGCTTATTGGCTGTCGACGAAAGCAAATATTGAGTGGCATCTTACAAGCATGCTCGGCAGTCGTTCCCCGCATAGAAGTGTAACTTTTTTGAGTATTTTTCTTAGAAGTTCCTTAAGCAGTATGCATTCCCATACCAAGTGTAAAGCTGCAGGTCCAAACACGACCTTAACTATTACGGCGTTCACGAGTGTATTGCCTGCGATGATGTTATATACTGCGAGTGGCATCAACTGAAGACCTTGGATTTCCTAATCGATTTTGTAGGTGTGTGGAACGTCAAGTATGGTTAGTTAGGCAGGCACACGGGCCAAGTGTGACTTCTTCTACGCCGAGGACACCAGGTACAGGAATGAAATTTATGCTTATCTATCCTGATTTTTATTGTCTCCTTAACTTGTTTTATTACAGAATGCAGCGTTCTATGTCATCAAACTAACGCTTCGCAGGAAAGCATATCTCTTAATGTGTATTGTGTTATCTTGCTACAGTAGCAGTGTGTTGGTGTTATTCAAATTTGTAACATATAATATTATTTTTGAACGCTTCTACAACAGGAGGAAGTAAAAATCTGAACCACTTGTTTCGGCAAGCGCCAATCAACAATATGTTATTCCTATACACGGGAACACATTCCAGTTTTGGAAACCACGTCGGAGGATCTTACTACAATCATGTGTCGTTCTCGCTGTTCTGTCGGTGGTAACATCTGTTTCTATTCAGTTCGTGTATGTAGCCTTGACTGTCTCCATCGAATTTTACCGTCGTTCATTAAATTAACTTGCCTCGTTGTTTGGTATTCATTCCAGATTTGGGAAATCCCCCGAGAGGCGCTGACGCCATTCTAGATTGGGAATTAAAATTCAAGCTCTACTTTGGATGACAATAATTAATGCTCTTTACTTATGTATAGATTTTCGTAAATTTCGTTTGTTTCCTATGACTGATTACATTTTATCACAGATTCTTTAAGTCATCTTCCGTATTAATACATGAGTTTTCAATCAAATTTTATTTTGAATTTTAAGTAATAATTACATGTATTTCCTTCAGGTTAAAAGACAGAGTAACTCATCACTGTAAGCTCTGTCATATTGTTTTTTATGCTTAACTTAAATATTTTCTGTTAGTATGGAAATTTTTTAAGTGACGGACTAGAATTTAATTTTTAGTTACACTCTCTTGTATTTTCTTCTAGTCAAACGATCCAATACACGACGGCAAATAAATAAAAATTAATTCTACTGCAGAAACAGTAAATACTCTTGTTCCTACTGATAGTCTTGTTACGAGCCACGACTGTCTGGCTGGGTGGTGTAGTACGATACAGTGGTGGCGGAGCTATGAAACCCCTCTTCCCACCCGCTCCTTGGCGCCGTGGCTGTCGGACAGAGCGGCGAAATACAATACAGTGGCGGCAGCGCTAAAAGACCTCCTCGGGTGCTGTATGGATTGTATTACTCCGTGATAACAACCTGCAGGCTGCTGTAATTGGAGAGCAGTGTAAGCCGATATAGCAGCGGCAATAACACAGTGGTTCGGCGTACATTGTGTCGCACATGAGCGGTGGCGACCACATGCACCCAATGTCGGGTAACCGAGGGAAATATCGTGATCTGGAATGATCCTGTTCCCTCTTTATCTCTCGGGGTGGTGCTTGACTTTGAAGCGACGCCTTTCCAGGAGGTAGGAGAACAGAGACTTGCCTAGATAATTCGAGATGTAGGTGTGGGTATATAAGGGGGAGCTGCAGCAGGAGCGAGAGAGTTTTTGCTGATAGGTGCCTGGTGCGATCTCAAGTGATAGTGACAAGTATTGGGTTGCGTCGACTGTTCGAGGGTGTCCAGCGAGTGGGACCGCAGCAAGTAGTAGGAAGAAGGTGTTTCTAGGTCAGAAAGATTCTTCGGTATTCTTTCATTGGGTCCGCCATTGTGCGTGACTAATAACCTTTCCATTTACAGAGAACTTATGTAGATATATTTTTTTTCCTTTAAGTAAATAGTAGTTATTTGTTTTGTTTGACATTTACTGTGATAAATCATTATAGACATAGGTTTTTTTTGTATAGACAGTTGTAAATAAACTAGGTTAGCTTTATTTTCTTTCTTTTATCAATGACCTCCATCCTCAAACGTACCTAGCTCGCAACTTGTAACAGTCTGTTCTTAACCCACGTCTTGATTAAATTCTACTAAAATATTCAAAAATATTTATTTGGAAGCTAAACAAAAACTGTGAGCAAAAGGTTTGCCGCAACTCTTGAATTTTGGAATACCACACCACAGGACACTAACTTGTGAAGACTAGATTGGGGTCTCGTTACCTATAAATTGCTGATAGTATTTGTATCACTGTTATATTTTCTGTGTCACAGTTATGTAAAAGAACAAAAAACAGTAATGTTAATTTTATATTCAAGCCTGTGTCCACTGTTGTTACAGCAGGAGTGTCAAGGTTTCCCCCTCCACCTGAGGCCATGCAGTGTCTTTGCTCCTTGGAGTAAACTAAATAATTAACATTAAGTTCTTCCATCTTCTGGCGAACAACTAAGGCGGTCAGAAACAAAATGTTGACTATATATCTCGTTATAATATCATACCTGTCACATTGGAAAAAAAAATATATATAAGTCTAAATATATATAAAGAAGTCTAAAAACGTTTTGTGGTTGATAAATAACTGAATAATTTATTTTATATCGTCCCAAATATCAAAGTAAATCCTTGCGACATAGTCCACAACGCGACATTAAAAGATTTGCGTCATTTAAAGCTTTTCTTAAAAATAATGTGTTGCGATATTGGAAGTTGAAAACACTAATATTTATGGGATAAAAGATGATTCCAACCAAATTTACTGTCCTAAGTCAACCAAGTTTCCATTAAAGTATATGAAGATATTCGGGTGAACATAATCAGGTATGCACACAATATGTTACAGTAAAAAAAAATTCACAAAAATAGACTGCATTGGTACTACCAGGAATGTCAAGAAATTTCATGTTTAGTACATAAGTATTTGTAACGCATTGTGTACCTTGCTACGAGAGATCATGGTACTCACACCAATGTAATTTAAATTTTCAGAAGTTGCTACTGTATTAATATGCAAACAAGTATGCTACATGTGAATATCGTGGTTGTGAAACAGAGATAACGACCTTAATTTGCATCGCGCCGTGTACGAGAACGAAATTGTTGCGCTGGGTACATATTTACAGATGCTAATATTTTGTTATTCAGGTACAGCTGGAACAAATGACAAAATTGTTATTCAAGTTATAGTGTGAGAAAAACCACAGCACAGGACAAAACCATGACACTGACAAAAACAATTTAACTTACCATAACCACAGCAGCAATGCTGATACTAGGCCTAAGCATAACCACGGAGTAGATAATAAGCCGGATCTCGCGACGAACAATGTGCATATACACCCGACGTTGACGCTGACACGAACTTAATCACAGCACTTACATTATAAAAAATTACTACACTGCTACTGACACTAATTAAATCACTGCCATGACACCGGGAAACGTTATGGTACTATCAATGGAAAAAAACTACGACACTGTCACTGGCACTAACTAAATCACGGCACATTCACTGGGAAGTATCATGGTATTGTCACTGAGAAAAATTTTACCTGTCACTGACGCTAGCTTAATCGCGGCAGTTTTATTGGAAAATATCAATGCAATATGAGAAAATTACGACACACACACACACTGACGGTAGCTAAATCATGACAATGTCATTGGGAAATACCATATCACTGCCACAGAAAAAAAATTACGATATTGCCACTGGCACTAAAATAAATCACGGCACTGACATCGGAAAATATCATGACAATATCCCTGAGAAAACGTACGACTTTGTCACGGGCACGAACTAAATCTTGACCCTGACACTTTGAAATATCATGGTACTGTCACTGAGAAAAATTACGACACTGTTAGTAACACGAAATCACGGCAGTGGCACCGGTAAAAAGATTGCCACTGTCACTGAAAAAATTACTACACTGTCACAAAGCATTTAAACTGACCATAATCTCACTACAGACACTGAGCAAAATCGTACTGTGAATATGCGAGATCGTAACCAGCAAGGGTTTAAAAATGTAGTATATTTGTACGTAAGGTGAGGAAATGGTTGTTTCATGGGGCAAGAATGTTGGTAGTAGTTGAATTGTGTGTTTGCAGAGTCCGTCGCCGCCGCAGTACGTGTTCTGGTACCACAACGAGCACATGATCAACTACGACACGACGAGGGGCGGTGTGACGGTGAGCACAGAGCCTGGACCCAAGACTCACAGCCGGCTCATCATCAACAGTGCCACGCACACAGACTCCGGCAACTATACCTGCCGTGCCTCCAACACTGAGGCCGATACCATATACGTGTTCGTCTCCAGAGGTGCGTCCCAGTACATTTTACTTTACCTATATCCTTGACCATTACCTTTGTATTTCTTCATGTCGTTAGTTCAGGCGCTGGCAGTCACAATTATTCAATACTTACTTCACTGGGCCGTACTTCTAGCTATCACTTCTGTAAAAATATGTAAGATATTGTTTTCGAAAAGTTGTTCTATGGGAGTCATGACTGGATTTAGTTTTTTGGACATGCTCTATTGCGTTATAGATAACTGTCGAAGAAAACTAAAGAAAATAGAAAAACCAAAATAAGAAGAGTATGCTTCAGTCAACAGAGTGCATACCGATTCCATTTATGGAATTTTATGTTGTGTACGAATCCTGTTGACTAAAGAATACTCTGCTTATTTTTGCTTATCTGGTCGCATCTATATCTCAATGGAGTATGACCAAGAAACTAAATACAGTCAAAAATATGGAAATTTCAGTATTATACCGCACTTTTTGTAGCCTTATGTCTTTACAGATCAGCTATGGCTGTGAGGACGTACGAATAACTAATCGCAGTTTAGTTAAAGGAAGACATGTGTATCGCCTTTACAATAAATTAGTAACTTCGTATACTACATTTTATCTTAAGTCGTAATTTGCCTATAGGAAATATGCCAAGTTCTTTTAAAGAATTAATCTGTTTTGAAATTAATTTTCGGCTCTTAGAAGCACATCTGTCAATTTATTGTTTCGCAACGTTTGTAGTTATGTAAACTCTTTCATCAGGAGGCAAGTCATTAGATTTTCAAAAACTCATTTTCATCTATACACGATACATGTGTATTTCTTGCCGAATTAAGCTAATATTCTCATACTTGCTCCTCATAGAACAAAAACGAGTGTGGAATTCTGGCACAAAATTTGTTTATCCAAAGCCAAATCTCGGAATCGTTGTTCGCTAGAACGCCTGACTAAAACGTAAGTGACCCTTGGTTCGTATAACCGATCAATCATGGAGAGTAAGCCGCATTTGTATTTGAAATTGGTTTCTTGAATTTTAAGCGCAAACACGGAGTGCTTAAAGTCAATTGTTAAAAATAATTTCATAAATCGCAAGCAAGACTGTCGTAGACGTGACTCTTAGCAGCAAATGTTTTTTATAATGAGTGCAGAAAAATGTCGGTTTCGTAAGTTAATGATCCCAGCAATAATATGTTTGAAAGTAATGTATGACGTAAAGTATACGGCAGTTGAACTAATTTGCTGTCTTTATCACGGTCACACTAAACACTATTTGAACATTTTTAACGTCTGTAAATTGTTCTTGGTAAGATTTCTCCGTTATCTTAGAGTGCCACGTTTGCGTGGTCAGGTCTGATACCAGCAGTTTGAACACGAACATGCTGCTACCTTTTGTGTGCAGTACTGTCTAGACACACACCATATAACACACGAAACGTTTCAAATCAATATGTACAAAAGTGGTTTTTATTATTTTTTTGTGGGGGAGGAGTAGTTTTGTTCGACGATTCTCTCATGGCAAAAAATTAAACATTAAAACGCCTGCTTATTTATTTTGAAATTCCTAACGTATGCTAGCTTTTTCTTACTGCTGTGAGAAGCTCGAGCTCTTTAACGGCCAAGGTCATGGGTTCTGAGTTGGAGCCCGACTGGTTGATTGCAGGCATTGATTGGCGTAAAAAAAAATAATAAAATCCTAATTTATATGTAACTTAAATACTGCGAAAATATTTTAACTCCAGTACTTTAATAACTGTACATTATCTACGTTGTTATCAAAATAACGAGTATCATATAGAGCTTATGTAGGATTAAAATGTTTTGTGTTATTACACAGAATTCGGAAAGCATCTACATAAACTCGCGTAAGGTCTTAAAAGTACAACGGACTGAACTTCACCTGCTAAACTTTATGGATATATTTGAAGGTATTGCTTGTTTGTTGTCATCGCTGTTTAAGTAGTAAAGGTGATTTCTTTGAGATATTTAGGCCTTTTAGACCATTAAGGCTGAGCGAGGTGGCGCAACGGTAACACGTTAAACTCGCATTCAGGAGGACCCGGGTTCGATCCCTGGCTCCAGCCATCCTGATTTTGGTTTTCCCTGGTTTACCAAAATTACTCGAGATGAATACTGGGACGGTTCCTTAACAAAGACCATGGCCATCTTCTCTCCCAACACCCGTCATTGAACTAAGTTTTGTGTGACTATCTCTAACGACTTCGCTGTCGATGAGACGTAAAGCCCACTTACTTTATCTTACCATTTCAGACCATCCAGGTCAGAACTTAAATACTTACATGTCACGCGTTCTTCATTGGTTTATGTTATGGGTAGAGGCACGAGTATTTCGCGTATTAATTCGGTAGCAATCTAGATTTCTCAGTCCTATACACACACTGGCAAAAGTCGAATATTCATTGGCTCCTAACCGTACAAGTGTGTGCCCCCACGAATATTTTTTTTATACTGGCTTGCAACCTCGAAAGGTGTGTCAAAACATCTGTCGTCTAACCATAAAAGTTACAGTGATATACAAGTTATTGGCGGTCAACCTAACCTACAATCAAAACGCGAAATATTCTTGTCTCTAGTAGGGTAGAGGCTGGACAAATTCGCTGCTTCACTGACCTGTAGGCTAGCCTCCAATAATATATATATATATATATATATATATATATATATATATATATATATATATATATATATATATATATATGTGTGTGTGTACTCAAGTATACAACAGCTGCTCATTGCCTGCTCGCTGACACAGTGATATGGGCCTGCATTTTGTTACAATGTTATTATTGGCACAGTAACTTCAAGGAGGTGTCAAATAAGACAACGCCCAATTACGAAAGTGGCATGAACTTACAGTTGCTGGAATCCTATATTGTGCCTGAAAGAAAACGTAAATTTTTCTGGTAACTAGTTACGGGGGATTCAAAATCTAATGAAGTTTTACTGACCTCGAAAAGAAAGTATTAATTTTAATAAACTAGCGTGCTCACGTTGTTGTAAATTTACTACTGTAATTTCTTTATATCCACATGCAACTGTAACGAAAGTTAAATAATCAATAGTAGTATACAGAGTAGTGTTCCTTTGCATTTTTGCATTTGGTTTACAGTTACGGCCTGTAAATTATCACTTCCGGAGAAATATAACGGTTATTTAACATTGGATACTGTAAAATATATGCAAAAATACTAACAGAAATACGTTGAGACGAACGTCGACTCAAGGTGTGTTTGTGTGATAGAGGCACAGCGGCAAGGGCACCTACAGTCATTTGGGGTAACTTTGTACCACCAGCCTAGTTTAATTTCATAATAAGTATCTCAGAATTTAAGAACACATTTATTTTCTAGATTAATAAATTTGTTAATCTTAAAGTTAAAATCGTCTTTTCAGATGGCTGTTTCTCAAGGTATATGTACTGGATTCGTTCTAAATTGAGGTCTACACCTACATTACACTGTCCTACAACAACTGGTTCAATAACATGATAGGGCTACAGATTGATGAAGTCCCATAGTAAAATCGTTACGGCGGGAACACTGTGCGGGTGTTTACGACTTTAGTCATAGAGACGATATCACAATGCATATGCCGGCCGGCGTCGCTCGTAGTGCCACGTCGATTTTCGCCTCACACACACAAATATACCGGAATGGAAAGGTCGAGCGGAAGACTGGAATAGTCAACCGTCAGTAAAGTCTTAACTACTCATCAAAATTTCATGACTTTTTTTTTGCCGAGTAGATATTTTATCAGTGGACATTTATTTATATAGCACTATGCGGTAGTATGCTTTACTTTCAAGTAAAACATTAGGAACTGTTTTTTAGAAATAATAAGGGTTTGAAACCACAATATCTACAAACATAGAAAACTGTCGCGTTTATAATTTTTATATGACGATATCTAGGACTATGTAGTAACCGAATTTCAAAAATTCTAACGTTTTGATTTTAAAATAATTTTACTGTCCGAAAATCTCTACGCGAGAGTTTTACGGATGTTAAAATTAACGGGAGTATTTTTGTAATTCGGTTATTATAGAGGCCTGGATATCATCACATTAAAAATTCTAAAAATGATCGTTTTCCTTGTAGATTTTGTCGTTTCAAGCCCTTATTTTTCTTAAATTAGTTTTTAATTTTTTTACCCCTATGTAAAGCATACTACCGCATAGTGCTACATAAATAAATGTCTACTGATAAAATATTTACTCGGCAAAAAAATATCATCAAATTTTGATGAGTAGCTCAGATTTTATTGACGAAGCGAGAGGCACCAACTCTCAATCCTGAAGGCTGATAAACACATTTTATCACGCGCTTTGCTAATATAGAGTAACGATGTACTGTGTTAAGAATGAGTGATGGTCACCATCTTGATTTTTTGTTTTTGTATCATAGCTTTCTTCTGCGCAAATTTTTAGAACTTTGACCTGAAATAGAATACATATTGATAGAATTTTAGACTCTATAAATCTTTATTTTCCGTTACTGTTGTTACATATCGAATTGCAGTTAAGAAATCAATAATAATCTTCTAGCTGCAATTCGATCAGCAACAACAGTAACGGAAAATAAATATTTATGGTGTCCAAAATTCTGTCAGTATCTATCTGCAGTCAAGCTAAAGTTCCGTGAATTTAGCCAGAAGAAAAGTTATGACACAAAATACAATAATTAAAGATGGTGACGATCACTCAATTAAATCGTTTATCAATCACGCCATATCGTTTCATCATCTAAGAACGTCGTAACTGAACTGTTTGTCATGTTTCACCCCAGTAAATTTAGCGAACTAGGCAGCATATTATTATATTATTTTTAAACGATTCTTACAACGGGGGAAAGTTACAAACTAAAGAAGTACTTCTGTAGTTTACATATTCCTATTTGTTATTTAACAGTGTACAATAAGCTATCCATGTGGTCCATAATCGAAAAGACTGGAAAAATATTTGACTTTCAGGAATTTTTGAAAACTTTATAACTGCTCTCCTCAAAAATTCCATCTATAAAAATTCTATGTTCTTAGTTGAAGTGGTCGCTATAATAAATTATGCGCTTG
The DNA here is from genome assembly GCA_003012365.1 of Medauroidea extradentata. Lineage (NCBI taxonomy): Eukaryota > Metazoa > Arthropoda > Insecta > Phasmatodea > Phasmatidae > Medauroidea > Medauroidea extradentata. The sequence goes on along the minus strand of PNEQ01066921.1, from coordinate 38,310 downwards.
TGATAAAGGGTTCCGAAATGTCATTCGTTAACTTATCGCAAAGCAAAAAGTTCATAATCGCGTACCACGCCCGCCGAAAATTTGAAAAAGAGGGCGCAGAAGTGTGGGTTAACCACCAAGTCACAAACAGCAAGTCACCGAACCACGAAGTCGAGCCAATCTAACTTTCGGCAACGCCTGGCTTCTCACGTCTCTTGAATGCCTTGCTCGTGTCGTTCACCAAAGCTGTGAATCGAACACCAGTCTACATTGCAGTTAACTTTATCTAAACCTTGTCATTAACTAGGGACTTGAAAAATTCGCGTTGTTTTCTATTGGACACAAGCAAGAATTCAAACAACCATAACTTCGTGTCACTTTCTCAATTGACGACTTGAAAAGAGGCGGAGCTTCAGTCAGGTGTGGGATACAATTCCTATCTCCATGGATACCGCAGCCGAACATAACCTTCATTTAGCTGTTTGGCTTCACATGTCCCGGATGAAATGTACGTCAAGAAAATTGATTATTTGTTTGAAATTTGCGGTTTTTTCAGGTAAACATTAATCTTATGCATTTACGTATCTTAACCATGAAATTGAAACTAATATTTTTTACCCTTGCATGCAAATATATGAATGGGCAACATGTTTGCTTTCTGCAACTACCAACTAACAAATCAGCATGTTTGTAAACAAGCTTTGCTTCCCACAGTATTTTTCCCCTGCGGTGACGTCAGGGGGCGTGTACTTCAAGTCGTCCATTGGCTCTTGCTTTATTTGACTCCTCCTGAATATTGTTGAACCAACAACAAAGAAGCAAGTAAACGGAGACCAAATCCTGTTGTTTCACCGTGTCAGCGAGCAGATAATGATCAACTGTTGTATACTTGAGTACGTAGATATTCTTGGAGGTTAGCCTATATGTCGTTGAACCCGCGAATTTTTCACGTCTCTACCAATAACAAAGATAAATTTACAGTTGTTCAGTTCAAGAAAAACATGCGTTACGGAATTAAATGGCAAAAGTTGTGATACTATAGTACAGTACAGGGCGATATTCAGCATTCTTTGTGTAGAATATAATTGAAGAGCTTGGAGAAAGATAATGGTAACCCACGTTTTTTAATTATTTGAGTTTTACGCGGGAACATTATGGTACTCTCCTACTGTATACTCAGATATAAGAGACTAAGCAATATGAAAGTAATATGACTACAAACGACAGCACGGTGCAGAAAAATTCTATTGCAGGCCAGGCTTTCAACGCTTACTACACCAGTTAAATAATCACACATACATTTTATCATTGTGTAGTCGCTTGTTTTTCATGTACACTATAGTAACTAAAACCTTAATTTATAAACAATAATAGTTTCAAACGAATTTCTTAGTCAGATTTTACCTTATCTTTACACATGCGTAACTCAGTTGCGATACATTCTAGGATATCATTGTCTCTCCCCATGCCATTATTATTCTATATTGCTATAAAATAATGTATTTAATCAAAAGAAAAATGTATTTAATAAACTTTTAAGTATGTCATTGTTAGGGATTTGAAAATTTCGCAAATACGTCTTAGAACGCGCTTGATTACAAACGCATGTACGTTTCGTTGACGTCTGAGGTTTGATCACATCGCCCTAAATAACTTTGAGCCAATCAAAACTTGAATGAAAATTATGCTGAAATTCCGTGTTGTCAGTTACGGGATAATATTTTCTACTCAGTGGAGTGGTTGCCGATGAAAAATTGTCGTGGTCTAAGTACACACAGGACAATAGTGAACTAGAGAAATGTCCAGTTCCTATTTTTAGTAAGTTTTGAATCATAAATGTACAAATTATAAATGGATTATATGCGTAGTTAGGTTGTGACAGCTTTGAATTATGCGCATCACCAGCAGCACAACCGAAATTCGCAAATATATTTGATTAGAACTTATTAGTCATGTTAGGAATGTGACTGATGTGTGTTGATATTCTACAAATTTATATGTTTTATCTTGTATTGTTAGTCACTTTTGGGATAGAGACGCACGCCACATTCGGTACGCAGTTAGTAAAATTAAGTATTGCGTTATTATTGAATAGTTTGAGTGTCGTGAAGAAACTGAAAGTGGCGAATGATATGAACATCTAGTTACCGACTTTAAATATTTTTTTTTTCTTCGCTAAGCAGACAAGATGGATGGTAAGTGTTTATGACCTCACGCCTTATATAGTCGTTTCTATGAACATTGATGATCTCATAAACATGCCTGAAGGCAGACTTGACGCTATGAGTTTGTGTTTATAAAGTTAAATAAGCTGAATAACTTTAATGAATATAAATATACAACTAACACAATTTTAAGAATTGGATTAAGAGTTGGTATTTACGCGTTTGTTTCTCTGTATATACATTCAATAAGACTATAATAGTGATTAGTAATGCCGCGTAGACAAGTATCAGTTTTCTGTTTCTAATTACGGATGTTAATAAACATGTATAATTATTTAGGTAGCTACAGTATACTTTGTTAAAAAAATTTGTTTTTAGATATTTTGTAAATATGTTACAGAATAATTAAAGTGTAAATTAAATTATTGGTATTGCATTGCATATTTTCAATCGTATGTCATGTTGTGTAAACATGCCAAAGACCAGTTTTGAATTGTTAAGAAGTTTCTTGCGTTATTACCAGTCCACGTCTATTATGTTAAAACAGTATGACCAAAACGTCGTGATACGTGTATTCAGTTTGATTTTAAAATATGTTATCTAACACTCAAAGACTTGTTTTCTAGTTAAATAAACACAGACCATCGAATTTTTTGCGTATTTTGACAGTATTATTTAATTTTGAAAATTTACACCAATTTAAGTAATTATGTTAAAAATGTAAAGAACTGCGATTTATTAAGAGTAAACAGTTTTAACAATCCAGTCCAGATATATTGTACTTGTTGATACAGTTAGGGTTTGAACACGAAAGTTGTTCTTGTCATCTGTACAACTTACTGACTACAGGTTTCTATACATGTACGCTATGTGAAAAGGTCATTGACACTTTTTTATCATTATATGTAGGGCCCGGTAGTTTTCGCGAAAATATTTTTGCAGCACTTTGTTTCAGTGCCTTACGTGCGCACCTGCATATCTGCTTTGTGGTCAGTGATTGGATGCCGTAACACCCAGCGTGTGGAGGATAAACCCGCAAATCACAGACGTGATGTGTGGCAGTTATCCGTGTACTGATTGGCACAGTCAAATTAATAACGACTCTGAACAAAAACACTCTGTCAATAGCCATGAAGTTGAGCTGCAGGTGTGCACGTAAGGCTCTGAAACAAAGTGGGGCAAAATCTTTTCGGGAAAACTACCGGGCCCTAACCATAAGTATTTACTAATACTTCCATCTATCATGTCTCCGGTTGTTGGAAAAAGCAATTACTTTTAGATTGTTTGCATCATTTATGTCATTGACAATACGGGTAATTCCAGCATGTGAAGTAAGTAGAGACATGAAACATTTGCGTTTTTTTTACACAGACTATAATTCTAACTACTGTAAGTTTGGGTCATTTTCGCAGTTGGTCCTTGACTTATAAGACACTTCCTGAAGTCAATAATAAAAACTGAGCAAAACACAGGTCCAATCACGCAGCATCACAGTGTGCGCGAGCAGATAAAGAGCAACTTACGTCTCCTTATATATTTTTGAATGCTATCCTAAAGGTCAGTGAACCGGCGAATTTCTCCAGTCTCTAGAAATAGCTCACACGAAAATCCCCCATCCTATTCGTTGCTCGCTTCCACGAACTAGGGCCCTCGACGAAATATCAGGTTAACAAACACTGTGCGTAGGAGCGAGATCTACGAAGTTTGTTCTAACTTTGCTAAGTGTTTAGAAAGTCGTTAATGAGAACGGCAACTAACTCTTATCGGAAGAGAGTTTGCGGGTTCGTTACGAAAATGTTCATAAATATCAGCCTTACAATCCGGGTACCTCAGCCATAGAAAAGGGAGAAAATTATATAAGCCCGACTCTATCGGTAGTAACTATATTTTTAGTGGCAGGTGCTGTCTAGTAAGTATATGGCACTGCCATCTAACGAATGATAGCAGAATGACTTCGGAACGTTCCTCTTTGCCCATTTTTGTGCGTTAAAATATTTGCGTCAAAATAAGTTTCCAGTGGTTCGTATTTTAGCAAACACTTTGCTGTGGCAACGGAAGTGTTTTTAATGTGCGAAGAAATTGAGTCTTTCAAATGATTATTTAACCTATATAATATGTTTGCGAATAAAATCATGTAAAACATTTAGTACTCCATTAAAAATATTACAGACACAAATATATTAAACACTTAGTAAAATCGTACTAGATAGCGGTCACTAATAAAATTCTGTGTACTCATTCTACAAATACATGACATACGTAGTGACCATATTATTTAGAAATTAACGATTATTCATACTCAAACATATTCCTCTCAGCTTGTCAACTTACCGACAGTTAAAAATTCAATATATGAACTTTTGCTTTCCGAAATACACAGGACGTTAAATTTTGAACATTAGATATTACAACAAAATACGATGACAAACAAAATAATGTAGCCATGTTGGTCAAATAAACCTTCCAGGTACGTATGAATTCGTACAGAAATAAACCAAAATGTTTTTGGTTCATTTTAATGCTTCTATCCTTATTTATTTAAACTGTTAAAAGCAAATTCATTAATTATTTTCAATAGCAAATTACTCAGCTGTTACAACAGTAGCTGCTTACCATCTAGCAGATGGCAGCATAACTACTTGAAAAACTTCCTCACGGTTCCTCCAGTAAGAGTTGATCCCATATGACCTTACCCCAACGATTGCATATGAGTTTTACCAGTACTGACTTTACTACTGCAAAACACCTAAGACTGCCATCTAAAAAGAAATATACATATATATAACAGCAGTAAATGCTTGTTTACATTTGTCATGCATGCGTGAACCTACCATTTCAGAATTTCCAGCTTCGCTGAAACAGCACGTTTTATTTTGATTTTTTATGTCTTAATATGTAAAACAAAATTTTATCAGCAGTCAAACTAAAATTCAAATTTTTTTAATTTAAATGTGTCCCATGGTGTAACAAATAAGGTTATATTAAGCCAAAACGTAAATGAGTTGTACAGTCGTGGAAAAAAAATTTAAAGGGAATGGACTGATAGGTAAATAATTATGCAGCAAATAAAACTTATGCCTGCAACCATGCATGATGTATAACTGTCTTCCTTTCATATAAATAATCTATGGCTTTACACGAATATGTACTTGCGGTTTGCTATTTCAACCAATATTTGTATGGGGTCATTATGGAACCCGCCCGATGGCCATATGTTTGTGTGAGTGAGGCACGGCGCCAAGGGCGATGTTGAGTGGCTGATGTGGTGCGGTATCGCCTCTAGCGTAAGACACTGAAACGACGTGCAATGGTATCTTAGAACACTCGCTTGACAGACACTTTCAGCGGTGACCCCGTATTTTTGTTGGTGGAAAGTTTTAAGAAAAGTTCAATACACTTTTGTATCGTAATTTCACATATTTAAGAAAAGTTCAATACACATAAATCTCGTAAATAGTTGTTAAGTTATAATAAATTGAATAAGACGTTTTTATCAATTTTGAGGGTTTCCGAAATGTCTAGTAAACGTAATGTTTTGATACTACCATTCCACTATCGTTTGATGTGTGTGTTCTTTCGTAAAGCCACACATTAGAAACGTGGTTAGACGTTTCTTAGGAAAAAAGAGTTCTGCTGGCACGCTGCAGCACTGTTTATAAGTACCTTGAAAGGTGGACGCCTTAAGGGCGCGGCTACCGCAATTTTCATCACCATTTTTTATACTTTCTTATTTGTACTAGATATTTTTTTCTTATTTTAGACATAAAATGTGACTAAATTTGACTCGTATGAAATTTTTTTATCTCTCACAGTTTTCGCGTAATGCCTTGTTGAAGGCATTTTTTTTTTTTTTTATGTTTTCGTTTTAAGGACTACACTAAAACCAAGTGATATACCAAGCTAAAAAAAAATCACAGTGAATAAAGACATTGCAGGCTACAATGACATGCTCATAAAAATAAAAATAAAAATTATTTGCATTTTAAAAATGCTGAAAGTAAAAATTAAAATTTTAAAAATTTAATAATTTTTTAAATACAAATAATTTTTATTCTTTATATTATGAGCATTACATTGTAGCCTGCAATGTCTTATCCACTGTGATTTTTTTGAGTTTGGTATATCACTTGGTGTTAGTGTAGGCCTTAAAACGGAGTCACGCAAAATATGACTTTAACAAGCCAATACGCGAAAACTATGAGAGATAAATATTTCATAAGAGCCAAATTTAGTCATGTTTTGTGTCTAAAATAAGAAAAAATATCTGGTACAAACAAAAAATTTTAAAAAATGTTGAGGAAAATTGCGGTAGACCGCGCCCTTAACATACCGGTACAAAATGTGTGCACAAGCCTAGTAACGCTCAGCTTAGATTTGTAGTAGTATAGACTGACGTACCCAGACCCATTTCCTCTGTTACAATTTATATAAAGCGCAAAAAATGAAAACCGAACTTACGTCTTGAAATTCAGTTATCACAGTAAATCAGAATGTGATATTAATATTCTGGCAGCTTCATGTTCTGCTACTGGGAACCATCTGTACCACTCGTAGATACGGCGTTTCATCTTGTTTCACACAGACTGGCAGGAATGCGGCTGTGGAGCTGATATTGGAGCTCCTTTGCTGCCCGTGTTCACAGACATTCTTTATTGCCTCTAGTTGCGGTCGCGAATATAAATTACCTCCCAAAGGAAGGACGACCATTCCTCTTGCGGGCCTTTGTCGATAAAGCTAAGGAACTTCACTTCGGAGACCCGCCGATATTCGGTCGCGTGCTCGGCTCAGTCTGCACGAAGATGGATTAAAGTGAATGTATCTGAGACTCTCGGGAATAGCTATTCTTTCCCACTTGCCATTTCGGAATCGTTCCCCTTTTATGACTTACGCGTGATTACGATCCCTTCTACCATTTCACTTATTTATAATAGCATTCGTTGCTTAAAAAAAATAACTGCGACATTTGTCTTGGATACACGCGATATGTTTCTTATCTTACAAAGTAGTAAATTACAATTGGAGGAAATGTTGTTACCCGAAAAGCCTGAAAACATACGAAGCTTCATAAAGAAATATGATACAGGAGCAAGACTTGACACTTGACGCTCAATAACTCTGAAGAAATGTATTTATTTCTTAACTGGTAATTGCTTTAAATTAGCTGTGCTTACGTCAGAATAACATCAGTGTTACATTACATTTCATTTCACGGTATTCAAGTCTAGGTTTCTCGCCTACAATAAAACTAACTTAAATGGCTATAAAAATGTTATTTATCTTATTTCGGTTGTTTACACAGTACCGCTAATTTATCAGGAATATGTAAGTTATTTTCCTGAATAAGGAAGAAAATTATATTACTTTGTTAATCAATGCTGACAAGCCACGCAACACGCCTGGGAATGGGGAAGGAATTGCCGGTAAAGACAGTAGGTTGCAACGCTGGCAGTTAATATAAAATTAAAGATACATCTCTTTAAAATTCATTTGAATGTGCTATGGGCAAGCTTAGGTATTTCACAAGGTACGAATATCACTGTTCCATGCAATACAAGTTCGAACTACTTCTAGCAGTGTTCTATTAGGTGTAAGATCTTGGAAGGTGCGTGGCAGTAGGAGTTTATAAGAACGTATTGTTTTACACTCGTAATTTTTTGACAGTAAAATACTGTGTTGTATAACGATCACGCAAAAAAAAAAAAGTCTGCGAACAGCAGGACAGCTGAACATGAAACATTCTAGAGATCTGAAAAATTCGCGGGTTCAACGACATGTACGCTAGTCTCCAAGAATATCTGTGTATTAAAACAGACATTATCTGTTCATTATCTGCGCACTGTCGCGGCGAAACAACAGGATTTGGCCTCCATATACTTGCTTCTTTATTGATCTTTGAAAGAACTGTGCAATGGGAGTGCTTGACTGGATTCAATTTCTTGGACGTACTCCATTGCTTCTTTATTGTTGGCTCATAAATCTCCAGAAGGAGCCAAATAAAGCAAAAGCCAATTGAGAATGTGACACGAAGTTATAGTTGTTTGAATTATTGCTTGTGTGCAAAAGAAAGCGCGAATTTTTCAGGTCCCTAAATATTACTAATGCGTAGGAACAGTAATTTTTGATGAAAATATTTTTGCCCCACTTTGTTTCAGTGTCTTACGTGCACACCTGCAGCTCAACTTCATTGCTATTGACAAGAGTCTTTTGTGTAGAGTTGTTATTCATTTGACTGTGCCAGTCAGTATACGGATAACTGCCACATCACGTCTGTGATTTGCGGGTTTAACATCTAGACGCTGGGTGTTAAGGCATCAAATCACTGACAATAAAGCAGAAATGCAGGTGCGCACGTAAGGCACTGAAACAAAGTGCTCCAAAAATATTTTCGCGAAATTTTCTAGCTCTAATAATGCAGAACCAAGTATAAAATCATTTGCAACTGCGAACCACGAACACAGGAAACAGTTAACCTCGCACAGAGCAGAAACCAAGGGATTAATTCTAAATTCTTTCTAAATAGAACGCAGGTTTTACAGTTTTCATTCTGTTTTTATTGTTGGCGTAGTGTAAATTGTACCTATAAGCTCTAACAATATCGATACCATGAAATCAGATTCTCTTTCAGTTTAAGTTCACACAGTGAGTATATTTTGTGATTTCTTTGAACGGTAGTTTCCACTTTTAATAATACGAATTCAACTACCAGCGGTTTAATACACGCTATAGTTAATTAGTTTAACACAACTCGAAATAAAACTTAATTTGTGATTTGAAATAAAAGGCATTCCAGTCGTTTGTTTGGGCGAGGAATATGAGCTCCAGTGTTATCGCTGGCATTTCACACACATTCGTATAGCCGATGTTTACCTCTAGCATTTGTGGCACACGAAGCCGCACAGATGTAATTGATTAACGGCGGGGCGTTTTGTCCGATAGCAATATATTTTAACGGCAGAAACACGAAAACATTTCACAAACTGCTCTGTCTCATAAACTTCGCCATCGTGCCAACATTGCAATCCCTACATCTCGCTTAACTTACCCATGTACCTGCTTCACTCTAAAAATACTACATTTTCCATTAAACAAATGTTCCTGCGTCAAGGAAAATATTTCTTCAAATATGTACGACTGCAATGTCCTCTTGTGACAAAAAAATATGTTTTTGTAGCACACAGGAGTGGAAACAAAAGATGGATACTATTGAAATAATTTAAAAGGAAACTTCATTCTAAGGTTAGTATACATTTTTAGAGACAATCTTAATTTTGAAACAAATATTATCTTACGTAAAGAAAGATAATTTCAAAAACTTCGTAAACATTAAACATTGTTTTTATGCAAAGTGAGATTTTTTTTGCAAAATCCTAAGAAATACTTTTTTTTTTTGTGAATAAAATGTTTTTATTTAGTGCTACAGGTGGATTATTTCATCATCAACACGTCATTGTCGCTGACTAAAATTCAACAGGTAGTCATAAAATAACTACTACGAGTACACACATTTAAAGAAACAAGAATCAACGAAAAAGGAAAAAAGAAAATAAAAAAGGAAGTTGTTACCTATATTTAATCTTTAACTAGCCATCACGCTGTTACGATAAACTTAAAATACTTTACGGCGACCAGGATGTTTGACAATAAAACTGCAATGTAACTAAAAATAGCAACTCACCATGTAGCAGGTGATTTTGCTGTATGCAAGTTATTGTCATGACTGTGAAGATGGTGACGTTTATGATACTGATGATTATGAACAAACAGCAACAAAGATAATAATATTTTACACAGTTAACTATTCGCTCTGGCCGCGAATATAACCCGTTACCTTTTAACCCAACAGCAAGATTGTCAGGTCATTAGACTTTCTGTAACGGCCACAGGGATTCAGAATCTTGTGTGTATATGTACCGGTAGTTTGTAATTATCATTATGTTAAGGTTGTGAGACACGTACACTTGTACCAATCGAAGTGTCACAACGGTAACACATCGGACTCGCAATCAGGAGGATCAGAGTTCGATTGCTGGTTCTGGATATCATGATTTTGGGTTTCCATTGTTTTCCGAAATCGCTCCAGGCGTATACTGGAGTGCTTCTTTAACAAAGGCCGTGGCCGATTCCTCTCCCAGTTCTTGTCATCGGTTATACACATGATTATGGATGACGCAGGATAACGTGAGCACTTTTGAAACGCTATTTGATTTTTCCTAATAAAATAATAGTTATTGTTACCTTTCACATTCTAATACAAACAAAGTAAACTCAGCGATAATCGATCTGAATCGATTGTACCGTACTAGAGAGTTAGCGTCTAATGACATTATAAGTTTTATTTGTAATTATTATTCTTGACAAGCTGGTTATAAAAAGTGCTGACTTTATCGCGAGCGTTCTATACATGGCTACCTTGTTGTCGACGAGATCCCAACTATGAGAAAGCGCATTAGTTAAGCATCTTGTGAGTGAATATGTCGTAATAAACACAGCAGGAGCAGAGCGGTGACAAGTGAAGGACATGTCCTGTGTGCAGGTGACAACACGGCAGCCATCCAGCGACAGGAATCCTCTGAGGCGACCAGGATATGTCGAGTCCTGCCCGAAGTCCTGCTGACCAGCCTGTGTCTCTGGGTCACCAGGTGAGGTCTCCAGGTGTGTGCTGCCGACTGTAGGTCATTCGGGATTAAATGGGCACTTTTTGAAACACTAGTCTTTTTTTTTTTTTTTCATTTTATTAAAATCATATTTTCTTGTCACATTTTAATAGATGCGAAAATATCAACGAACCATTCAAAGAACACACATAGATTGTACCGTAGTCGACAGTTAACGTCAGAGGTCCTAATAAATAATATATTATTAAAGTGCTCACTTTATCCCGAACCTCCTGTACTAGCATGTACTCTTCCTCGGGAGTTAGGGAGAGAAATTTTGGACAGCGTTTAACATCTAAGTCTTAAGGGCCCGACTACAGCAATTTTCATCACACTATTTATATTATTTATTTGTAACAGATTTTTTTTTACATAAAATGTGACTAAATATTGCTCTTGAGAATTTTTTTATCTCTCATAGTTTTTTAGTAATGGCATGTTAAAGTCAAAATTATTTACATGTTACGGTTTCAAGGACGACACTAAAACCAACTGACACACCAAACTTAAAAAATTCACAGTGGATAAAGATGTCACAGTCTACAATTACTCGTACATAAAGCAAAGAAAATTTTTTTATATAAAAAATGCTGAAATTTAAAATAAAAACTTGTCAGTTTTATTCTCGTCCTTAAGCCGGTATATAACACGCAATTTTGACCTTAATAGGCCTTTTTGAAAAAACTATACGAGATAATATATAAGAACAAAATTTAGTCACATTTTGTGTCTAAAATATGAAAAAAAAATGTTGTACAAATATAAAAATAAGGAAATGGTGTAGAAAGTTTCTGTATACCGTGCCCTTGAGCGCTGGTGTAGGGTGACATGAGATGAGTATGGAGCAGCGAAGGAATGATAAGCGGGAGATCTCCGAGAAAACCCGCCGACCAACGACATCGTCCGACACGATTTTTATGCGAAAATCCGGAATCGACCCCCTCCCTCCTACCCGGGAATCAAACCCGGATCACCTTGATGGTAGGCGAATGGTCTGACCACTTCCTAGACCAAGCTGCTTCCGTTACACGCATTACATAACACTTTTGCTAACCTTACTTCCCAGTTTTACATTCTAATGTAGGCAAACCACGATAGGAAACATAACTGCCTGCCCTAAAAATGCATGGCAGCGAGTTGTGAGTGTTTCAATCTTGCCGAAACTGCTTAACATCATAAAGTTCTTATACCCACGAAATGAACATTTACTTTGAACCATGTCGCAATATCAGTCGCTTATCAGTTACACGATTTCCTGGCCTCTTGTAATGGCTTATTTTAATAGCCCTATATCGTAAAATAGCACTAATACTGAAAAATTCGTTGGACTTAAATCCGTACTTCTTACAATTATTTATTTATTTTTTAAAATTTATAACACTGAATAGTTAAGCTCCATAAACCATACGGCAATAAAAACAAGAAAGTTTTTTTGTAGACTAGGAGCATATATTATTTTTCCGCGTAGTTTTTAATTTGTTTTTTGATAATTTTCTCGCAGAAATGAAAAATGCCTAGTAAAACATCGTTTAAGTATATGTAACTGCTGACACACAAAATAATTATCAGTTGCTTAAGAAGAAAAATTTTATTTGTATGCGCTCCCTGTTTCGTTACAATGTTTTAGAAAATACTTGTTTTCGGCTTAGTGGGCGTTTTGAAAGTGTATGAGAACTTCTACAGACTGTTAAAATAAAAGTATTCAATACTTTAAGATGCAGTAATATGCTCTAAAAGAAAACAAAAATGTCAAATGGTTCTTAAAACCAATACATTAGGAGTTATTATCATTTATTTACCTTTCGTCAACACAGGAGCTGCTCAATGCGATGTTTTCAATGTGCGATGAACTGGCCTTGACAGAACAGTAAGTTGTCATAAACGTACCCTTAACATTAATCGCTTGAATTTATAGTTAAGTAAAAACGTGAAGAATTCGGTGTACGTAACCTCGGTCAGTAACATTCACACGCTATGTGAATGTCAGTGATTCCTGCCAACACATTCAAGACATACCAGTAGTGATTTCCTATGACGCAGGGCACAACGATATATTACTATGAATGGATGTCACGTGGAGCACATCATGTACCGTTGGCGAATTGCTAACACGTGCTCGTAGCTCTTATTGGATTTATGACCCATGCTTGTTAGACATTTTTGTCTTGTTTTGGCGCATACTACCACTTCTTAGAACACAGAAAAATTTTATTTTACATTTTGTACAGTCCTCATAAATGCTAATCATTGCAGCTGCCAGTTTACTGTCAATAAATGTAACTTTTAACAGATAACCATAGTTATCACTGTACTAGGCACCGCGTGCGGTTTATTTACTTACTTCTGTATCACTCGCCAGTGGTGGCAAGAACAAAAATTGAACCCATTTTGAAAATAAAATTACTGTTCGTGTATAAATAGGCTACAAAGTTTTAGTTGTCTCAATAACCTTACATTTTATTTCAACTGCTTGTAAGTATACATTTACAACAGAGACTAATTTTATGTGTTTAAATTATTCTCAAACCGCCATGAACACTGCCGCCATAGGACGAACTGATCCCGCGCTGCTCTACGCCGTCGCCGTCGTCTTCTCCACCATCGTCTGGCCTGCCGAGGTCATCTCCGCTCCTTCCACTAATAGGTTGAAGATAACAATAACTATGGTGCTTGGCCCTCTGCAAGCTTTGTTTATACCCGGCAGTGACGACGCCCGTATCGTTATCGTAGTTTGGGAATGAAACAAGCTGACTAGAAATATTTATTGGTTATGCCAAGCATCGATAAGGGTCTAGGCGCGTGCTCTTCAAGAACGATTTAGCGGTATCAACAAATGCTCTCCGCCCATATTGTCCGTCTCGTCAGGATGGAGGAGGAGGCAACAGGCGTGTCAGCAGGGAGTAAGGTACAGAGAGGGGGAAGGAAAACCGACGTGGCTCGCAGCATCGCCTGCGCACGGTCGAGAGCTGTTTCGTTACGATCAGAGGTTTTTTTTCAGGTTTTTCTTTGGGCGGGGGGGGGGGGATTTTTGTTTTGGCGGAAGTAGCCTTGTTGTAATTGAGAGAATGTAATTAGGAATTGTGATATTAACTAAGCATTTGTAAAATTAGAAATTTCAATAGAACTTTAGTATCATGTGTCTATGTAATGATTCCTAACATAGTGCACAAACAAATTTTATACACTTTTGATTCAAAATTCATTAAGGGATTTTTGCCCCCCCCCTCCTTTTGCCTTAATTAACTCCCCCCCCCCAATACTGGTTGCGAAATTAAGTGTTGAACGAAAATAATTGAAATGTTTCATAATATGCATTGTTCATTCAGAAATGACACGGTTGTTTAAAATAGTTAACTTCAAATTTAGTAAGGAAACATTGATTCCCTATTTTAAACTCGGTGGTTACAATCTTGGTAGAAAGAGCTCTAAAATCCAGCTTTTTCCATGGTGTACATGCCAGTGAGTATTTAGATCAAGGATGCAGTAACAGTATTCCGCGTAGTGATAGAATGACAGCTGATGCTGAACACAAACGTGTAACTTTCACAAATATCTTTTCAATCTCAGCGTGTTTGATATAAAGCATTTAGCTACTCTCCAGTGAGACCATGTTATATTAAAATATAACTAGCAGACAATTTTTCCATTTAATTTAATTCTGATTTAAGAAATTACAGTATAACCACATCAAATTTTCCCGTGCCTAGGCCAACAATAAATCAAGGCACCTCTCTTCCCCACGCATTCAGTTATAAGTATATAACTGTGGTGAGGCTCAGGAATGGTTAAGCCTTCGTTGAATATTTCGCCGACAGTAGACAACGTATGTGTATCTTGACGCCCAAAATGATTAGCTGATACAAAGTAGAAAAAATTCTGATCAAGATATTCGTCTTCCATTTACATTTGTTACACTTCGTAACTTTCCAAGTAGGCCATATTATCCGTCCCGAATTTAATTTTGTCATATCAGGACCTCTGTATATTAGGAGACCCATTAACGGTCGAATTATAAAAATGTTAATAATTAACATTTTTATTACTTTCAAGTCAAGTAATTTTTGCATTCGCGCGTTTCTTAATTTTATCAAATGTTGTTTTCAACACCCCAGACTTATAGCCCTGTGGATTTCTTTCTGATTAGTTGTTAGCGTCGCAAATTATCACAACAAAACTGGCGGAATTTGGCTTCGCCAACAATACGTTTTTTATTCGCGTTACTCGTATGTAATCTTTCATAAACTTAATTGTGAGGAACAATGCTAACACTGATTGAAATCCTCACAGGTATATCTTATTTAAAATCAAATTACATCCCGGCTATTATTTTTAACGCTTCGTTAGTAATTGAAAAATATTTAGAACGGTTAATTATTGTCCTAGAAAATATTTTGCGTAAGTCATCACAACATTTTAAGTATTACATTACTGTTAAATATGATTTTCGTTACGGAGTGTTTTTGAAGAAGTAGTGACAAAATTGTTATGATTCAACTTAAATGAACAAAATCACACATGATAAACTAATTTATTTACCAGTCATTCTTTTTCAGACACAGTATACAGATTTTCATGAAACTGAAACTAGAATAAATTACAAACAATTTATACAAGTAATTCAGTTTTACGTTGACTTATTGACGCAATCGACATTTATTCACGGAATGTTATCTTTTTATTTCTAAGAATTTAAATACAGGTAATTAAGCGATGACAAACAAAAAGTAAAATAAATAATTCGATATTTGTATTATTTCTTTGTAATTTTTAAATATTTTATTCATTAATGTTGCAGCTTGATCACTTCATAATACTAAATTGTCTTTATTTTAATACATACATATGTGTAACTTTAATGCATACTGAAAAGAGATAGAATGTTTATTTTATAATTGAAAGTGTCATTAAATTCAATGCGTAAACAGGAAATGAATTCTTTTTGACAAATCTTTCATAGGTAAATAAGTAACATAATACAAAACTCGACTCATCCAATGGTAAAATGGTTACATATTTCTTAAGGGGTCATCGTAGTTTTTATTTCGTCATTTTATAAATATTATTCTATCGCAGGTTCAAGATTTTTTTTCTACCAAACTCTATATTCTGTACACCATAATTTATTGTATGCATACACAGAACTGATGTTACTTTTAAACAGTTATTTTTATAAAGAGCTAACTACCAGAAGAAAAAACTCATGTTCGTTAGTTACATACCTATTAAAAACCAACATTAAATTTCTAAACGCGCTAACAGGCTCCGAGATGGGTGTCAGATTTTTGGAATGTACACTGTGTATCGGTTATATCCCGGTTTACATTTTTAAAACAAAGCAAAAGTCATTTGTGTATTTCTCTTATCATTACTCAGCTCTGAGACACAGTACTGTTATTAGAGCAAAAATTAGTGAAAGTATCGTACAGCGGTATGACATGAAATTAATGAAAAGTATAATGCAATATTAACGGAATTACAAGGGCTATAAGTAAAATATTTGTACCCTCATATTATTAAATTCCAAAAAACAACATACAGAACCACCGGTACATTCCCGGTGATTTTTCCAATTATGGGAAAACCGATAGACGCGGTTAGCCGCATTGACCAGTGATGAAATATCAGGAACTCTATGCCCCACGGGGTCTAATAAAACCACGGAATAAATCATTGTCTGAAATATTCACTTGAAAGAGACACAAGAAGTACTTCCCACTTCAGGCGGCCGTCTTATAAAGGATGTGTTTTGTGTGTGTGTTTCTGTGTGGCGAAAACCGGCCAGGTGCTACGAGCAGCGCTAGCCTGCACGTGTATTGTAAATTCGTCTCAAACGAATCCAGTACATGCATATTGAGAAACAACCGCCTGGAAAACCCGATTTCAGCATTAAAATATTGCTGCTAATGTGCATGGGGTCTTAAAAGTCATCTGCACAAATAGTCTAAGGGTTGGTTTCGCCAATCTCTGTTAAACATTTAACATTTGTTACTGATGATAAACAGACAATTTAACATATAAATTCTGTTAATCGTCTTTAACAAATGTTAAATGCTTAACAGAGGTTGGTGAAGCCGTGCCTAAGTGCAATTTTTTTTTAGACAAGCATCGTGGACGCATGTTTACTGGTCTTTGAGAATAACAATAAGTGGCACAATTTACTGTCAACAATTTAGGTATGCGTATTATCGATTACTACAGCTTAACGTATTACTGTTCAATAGCTCTGAATTGCGACAATTTAACCCATGTTACTTAATATACATTGCATATTTAGTAAGCACATTGTTAAGTCGTACGTCTTTAGAACACAATGTGTCATTTATACATTCACGGAAAAATAATAATAATTGCACTTGTCACAGCAATTTTCATGCACATCACACACTTTATACGTTAATGATTGTCACGGAAATGGGTTGTAAAAACCCTTACGTGTCTCTGACGCAAATTGTTACTGTGTATCGCTTGCAATGTCTAACTAGTAGGGACCTGAAAAATTCACGCTTTCTTTCAGGCACAAGCCAGATTTCCAACAACTGTAACTGTCTTTCAATGCCACAGTTGGCCTTTGACTTATTTGACACCTCCTGGAATTCGCTGAGCCGTAAATAAAAATGAAACTAGTTCAGGCCCTTATAACTGCGTCAGCGGGCAACCAGTGAGTAGCTATTTTCTGTTTCAGATCACATATATTCTTAGAGGCTAGCCTACATGTCATCGAACACGCGAATTTTTCCCGTCTCTACTAAGTAGATCCGAAAGCTGAATGTACGACAGCGTAGGCGTAGTGAATTGTGTCCATGTATAGTTGCTGAAATTTTTGGAATTACTTGACATCGAGCTTACAGTAGTTGACCGCAGTTAACCTCCCTCTCGAGTCAGTAGCCAACATCAGTAACTGCAAGACAAGAACAATATGAGAGGCAATAGAGATTATGAAACCTCCTGCCAACATTAATAGAGATGATGGTTACAAACTAAGTAGGACCTGGGGACCTTTCTTTCAAAAATCTGGACAGTAAAACACCCACCATATGACATGCCAGAACATAATCTTGACTGGCCACCTCTCCAGCCAATCAGGAGAGAGCTTCAATGATTGGCCATCCAGGGAACCAATCAGGAGCCCATCCACTCCTATTGGCCCAATGGACAGCCAATCACATGCAAGGTGCTACCAACCTCTTTATAAGAGCCTCCTCCAGCTCCTTTCAGTCTTCTTGCTCGAGACCCCCTGAAGATGCCAGCTGCAAGGTACGGCGAAACATCGGTACGAGCTACCAACAAGACGCGGCTCCAGCCCGGAAGCCAAGACAACCACATATATAGTTTAAGGATGGAACTATTACTTTAATGCTTCTAATTTTATTTGAAAAAAAAAAAATGGCATCAGTTTTGCTCGTCGAGTGAAATATCTGTCACTAAGGGGCCGTTTTTTGTAATGAAACGTTGCTGCGACTTATTACTGTGCTCACTTGAGGGACTTTGTGCAGGCACACACTTGCTACATTTCGTCTGTTTTTGTCCTAAATTTGCCAAGTGAGGAGGCTTAGTGTCTGCATGCTATACTCCATTTCATATAAGTTTTGGTAAATTTGACAGCAACTTATGGTCAATAATTTGTAATAATTTGTTATTTGTGACACTACATAAGACAAACTTTGCAGTACAAATGCTGAAAGGGACATTTCAGGTTCATTTTACAGCTAAAAATGTATTTGCATTGTGCAACAAATTACAAAATGTTAACAATTATTGCCAATAAGTTGCTGTCAAATTTATCGAAACTTATATTAATCAGAGTATATATGAGTATTCTAAGGGAACTGTGTTCATTTACCGGTCTGGCGGTCCTGAACACTATTTTATATGTTTATTCTAAATCACTTCCTTGGTTTGCTTTTCTTCTGATTCATAACCCTCTGGTTCCTATAAACTTGCTTTTGACGAGATGATTACGACGCTGTATATCACGTACTTCAAATGCGTTGTAATGTTCGGGAAAAAAGTTCTTTTCTTTTTTACCCATCGTGCCAATGTACGAAATCAAAACACCCTTCTAAGAAGGGCGGAATATGATCGTTAAGGGCGCGGCTCACCTCAGTTTTCAACGTCTTTATTTAATTTTGTATTTGTACCAGATTTTTTTCTTATTGTTTTAGACGTAAATTGTGATTAAATTTTCCTCTGAGGAAATTTTTGTATCTCTTATAGTTTTTGTGTAATGAGTCGTAAACGTCAAAATTTGCACTTTACATTTTTATGCACGCCACAAAAACCAACAGACATACCAAACCGTAAAATTCACAATGTATAACAATGTTGTAGGCTATGATTTGACATATATAAAACAAAATATAAAATATGTTTGTATTTAATAAAAATGATTAACTTTTAAATTTAAATTTAAAAATTCCAACAATTTTTTTTAAATAAATCTATATATATTTTTTAATATGTGTCAAATCACACCCTTCAATATTGTTATACGCTGTAAATTTTTTCTGTTTGGTGTGTCAGTTGGTTTTAGTGGCGTGCATAAAACCGTAAAGTGCAAATTTTTACGTTTACGACTCATTACGCAAAAACTATAAGAGATACAAAAATTTCCTAAGGAGAAGATTAAGGGCCGATATAATAAACCTCTTTCGAATGACAACCAATTGCTATCCTCATAGAGAAAGCATTGGTGAGCAGTTGGTTATCATTTGAAATAGGCCTATAGATAAGGCCCTTAGTCACAATTTATGTCTAAAATGAAAAAAAATATTTGATATAAATATAAAAATAATAAAAGACGTTGGAAACTTAGGTGAACCGCCCCCTTAAGACACCACGTTTGTTAAAAAACACTTTTTCTAAGCCCTTCAACATTAACTATAAACTGACTTAATTCCGTACATCAAAATGTATTAACCGGCAGTACGCGAAACTCAGATAAACGTGCACTGAACTTTGCTATACGTTCCACCAATAAAAGTGTGTTTACCGCTCAGAGTCCCATATTAAAAATGGACCGGTGGGAATTTTGCACGCTAGTTCAGCGCTCAGCTAGTTGTGGCGATGTGACATTTGATGCGTTCTTCAAGGTCACCCTTATAATTCATTCACTTCTGTACTAGCGTGCAGATACGCGGCCGGCGTCCGTAAGACCTGCATGACTTTTAATTACTTACTCAAAGTACACCCGCGATGGTCGTAAGAAATCAATTAAGCATTTAGGCATATATGGCAAAACTCACATGGGCAATAATTTTGGTATCATTGGTGATTGCACTATAAACTCCTAGCTAGTTGATTTGCTGTTCAACTTAAAAAAAATCCTACAATTGTATAGTATTTACTTGAAATAACTTGTTACAAAGACGCTGTTGTCAGAGAAAATGCTACTGATCTCAATGACCACGTAGCAATTGTCTTAGCAAGTGGTGGTGTCAAATTAATCATGTACTGGAATTGGTTTTCTGTTCAAAGTGAACTTCTAATACTGCTTGCCTCATTTATTAATTATTTGTTCACCAATAATTGTGTGATTAAAAAGATTTGTAAAAAAATATTTTAAGACTAACTTTTGAATTACAGAATGCAAGAAACGAGTTTTGTTTACGCTGCGATAGTGCAGGAAATGAATGTAGGAATTACCGATACCGAACTGAGCAGGGTGAAAAATCAGTTGAATAAGGATTACCATAATGCATTCAGTCATGACGCATATCTAATTTACTCTCGGAAAACATACGTTACGAGTAACGGGCAAGTAGGATCAACGTTTTGTTTCGTTTCGGAAAATATTGCGGTCGTCATTGTTCTGTCAACAGCCGCCACCATGGCGCTCAGGAAACACAAAGAGTCTATCTCATTCAAACTCTGATTGAATTCCGTGGAAGCCAATGTTTTAATTACAAGCGTGTAAAATGGCCAAGTATTACAGTTTTTAACTGCGCCATTTTCTGCTTCTGCTTCATGAATAATTTGCGCTTGTCAGGTTGGCATATTTGTTTGAACACGAGAGTGCGGTGTCCAGCATAATAGCGGAGGATGAAGTGTGGAAAACCAATAACATAGAAGAATCTGTCGTTTTATTGGTTATGACAACAGCGTTTTTATTGACATGGATGTCGATATCGCATCGCAGCAGAGCATAGATATTTTGTGCTAATTCTGTTAAGCCTCTCTCATATGGAAAAATAAAATGTAAATAATTTTTTGTTCAAGTAAACTGGTACTTCATTTCATTAGTAGAATATTGATGAGTCAGCTTGTCTGTAGGCTATGTGCATAACCACGTCATTTTGGTAAGAACCCGAAATATCTACATCCTGGTTGGTAAACAAGTTAATTACCTCGATTTTGAACTGTTCATCGTCAAATGATAATAGTGACTAGTATGAACATCGTAATTGCTAGTTTTAAAGTGATATTGGGGGGGATTTTAATTATTCACTGACAATGTTATCATGGTTATATTTACAGGATTAGAATGATGTCTGATTCACTGGTTAGTATTTAAAATCACTTTTTGCTACGGTCATGTCCAGTAAGCTGACAAATACATATCGAGTGTGGAGAAAACCCGAGAGAAGGGCATCACACTTCAAGAGGCCGACTTTCAGTTGGGAGGCTGTTGGTGTCCGACATTACCTTAAGGGCTTGTTCCCGAGTTTATTTTAGACTGGTGCCAATAACTCAAATATTTTTTAACCAAAAGTTTAAAAAAAATTTAAGTCAATGTGCAATCACACGATGCACAATACTGTGGACGCGTTTCTTAAAATAATGTACCATTCGCCAGCAAACAAATAATAATTTCCTTAATTTTTGCTTATTTTCACGACGAAAAACGTGGTACTTTGGGTAATGAAATCTAAAAAACCGTTCAGTGTAATTCTACTAAAAAGATTCTGCTACAAATTATAACATATAAGTGCCAAAACAGTGCAGCGAAATTTTGATATGAGTATTATGTAGCAATAAAAAATATGAGGAGGAGGGGGAGTTCCCGAAAAAAAAACCTGCCTACCAACGGGAACGTCCACAACGTTTTCCAATGCGAAAATCGGGATGTAAACCGTCTGAAAGGAACCCGCATCGACGTGGTTGGTCTGACCACTACACAACCGCGACTCCAGTTACCTTATCGCTAGCAGTAAAACGTTATTGTTTGTCAATCTTGAAACTTAAAGGTTAGAGCATTCTCTATGATTTTATGTCAAACTATTTTGAAATCTCCAATCAAAGATTATTATATTTGGAAATAATGCCAAATTTTCTAGTATTTTGGTTTATTCGTTGGTATTTATGCATGGTACCACCAATATACTGATAAGTTAAGGTTACAGTAAAGCGGTTACGGAAAATAATCTGTAAATTATGCAATTAAAATTTGTAAAATATTACTGAAGAGCTGTAGAAGAAGAAATTGTAAAGAATGAGACACGACGTTCAATAATAAATATCGTGGCTAATACATTTCAAAACTAAAACTTGTGCGATAACATAGCCACAAAAAATGTTACGCTGTTAATAGCTTCAGCGCGTGCAATATACGAATTTGTACCTTTACACGACGTTATTGGCGTCTATTCTAACATAAAGGCAGGTTTTGTATGGTTAAGCTTGTAATAATTCCTTTAGTTCTTCTGAAGTTTTATATTAACTTGCACTGTATGAATTTAAAAAAAAAATTTCGTAGTTACGTTCACATGCAATGGTGATATTACCTATTCTTTAATTTTATTTTTATTTGAAAGTACATTTTATTTAATGAATAACGGTACCACACTTTTTTTGCGTCCATATAATCCGAGAAAAACGTAAATAAAAAGAGCGTTTATTTTAGCTCCGTAAAAACGAGTGCCGCCATTTTGACGTCCGTCCTCATTGGACTTATTATTGCATGCCTGTTCACTCTAACTCTACAAACTTACGTTTAGTTCGTGAATTGCGTTAAATCCAGTTATTTATGTGGTAAGAATTGGTTATGGCGTGAACTCCAACGAGTTGTAAACGTGTACAGTAGCTACTTTGCCAGCAACACAACTGAATTTACGCCACATACAATATTTAGGCCTACTACAACACCACGAGACAATGCAAGACGGGCTTGGTGTGGTTTCTACAAGACAAGACCTAAAACAGTCTGTTATTAGCGACAAAAGTGCAGTTTATGTATTCAGTAGTTATTTCAATGTATTGTGTACAGTATGGCACGGTTGGTATAAAATAAGTAAGTACTTTTAATTTGAAAGATGCGACCAAATCTCGACGTCTGTTCAATTCGATGTGTTATTGCTGTTTCACTGCGTAGCCTGTTGAAACGACGTAGCCAATAAGCGAGCTCAAGGCACCCGTGATTGGCTGATAATTGAGAGGTGGACGGGGTCTTACAAAATTTGATAATAGATGGCAGCACAGCAAGCTGAGACTATCAATGCCTCTCACCAGAAACGTAAAAATGATTGGGAAGAAAAGTATTTTCAACAGAAATATTTATCTATTTTATTATTTTCCCGACTTGCGCAGCCAGAATGCTCCATCACCAATCTGTAAGAGCCAGGTTTGCTCTGACGCATTCAAATTATTAGCTCGGAAGATTCACTTTTTGGACGCGTAACGACTTTTTTCGGTTGACGTTTTTAACTAAAATGTAATATTACTGTATCTGAAACAATAAAATTAATTTGTACAAGGTTATCACTTCAGAATTTGAATTAAAGTGACATAAACTCAAACCTAGCATTAAAACCTCGCCAAATTAAATTAAATGCGCTATCGTCTCTCCTATCAACTCAGCAGCCAGTACCAGTCAAATCTTCATTATTAATTTAAAAATTTGCAGTCATGTGTGCGTTAACAACGAGAAAATTTCCCAAGTTAGCTTTTAAGTAAATCAAATGAATTTTTTAAAATTAAAGGCATTTTTTAAATATGTGTAAATCTCAAAACATAGTCTATTATACCTGGCGGGCGGCGGCAAACGAAAACAACTGTCCTATTTCATCATGCGCGTGTTAGCCAATAAAAACGTGTTTTCAATGTCTACGGCGACGTTTGAAAATATAGCATTTTTATAGCACAGTAACTTGAAAACTAAAATGCGCACGGAAACTATTACATTACGTGGTTGCATTTGGTGCGAATATATGTCGTAAGAATCATTTCAAATATTTTATTGTTTTTCTAGGTAATATTCTGATTGTCACATGTTATCATTTTCCATGAATGAAATCACTTTTACGATGAATTACGAACATTATTTTGCACGTTACGATAAATTATAGCAGCAACTACATTTTACAGACAAATTATTTAATTTTTGTTTCATATCGTTCATATATCTAGCTATTAGGTAGCATAATAGTGCTGATTTACTGACTTCCATTTATAAGAACATGATTGCAAATTGTCTAACATATGAGAACGAAATTTACTAGCGTATTATGTAATTATGCTCAACCCATAAGAACTATATACAGCTTAGAACTCAAAAATTAATCCTTTCACTTTTTACTTTGTGGAACAACACCCGTAAAAATCACAATATACTTGTAGTTCCAGTAAGTATACGTGCTTTGATATGAGATAATTGTGTTGGAATTAAATGTGTGGTTGCCGTAAACTAATTACACATCTTAAGGAACATACATTATTTTACAAACTAACAGGTTTCTTTGAGCCAGTCGTTTTTGTTTGATTTTGGTTAAATCAGTGTCTTGATATCTTCTGCTCCAACATTTTTAAACCCCCATACTATTTTTCTCAGAAATTTTATTTTACCTCAAAAACAATTTAATTCTTTACACGAGCACTATATTTATGCATAGTAATTTTAAGTAGTTACATGATAATTAAAGCAATTTATTAACATCGTGAATATCAAGAGTCATATTTCATCTCAAATATTGTAAGGTTGACTGTATTACCTATTACAAATTTAAGCTGACAACGTTAAATACTATTGGAATTTTTGCATATTTCATTTTTAACCAAATTATATCAACTTTGTATTTGCTGTGATTGCCGTTCTCGCTTTTTTAATTACAAAATACAGAACGCGTAATTATTTTCTTCGTGGATTCTCCATAAAATTTATATTGTTGTAATATAATGGTAAAAATGTTTACGGATAGTTAATTCATCAAACTTAAAAAAAAAAAAAAAAAGGGGGCGGAAATAGTTAAAAGCAAACGCTCGCACATGCACCGATCGAAAATGCGTTGATATCCCAAAAATTTAATTTTTTTATTTATGAGGTCTGAGAACATTAAACGACTGTAAGTTCGTATCCCTTTTACCACTCGTCATTCACTTGTACATTGACACTTCCTGGAGAGCGCTGAACCAATAATAAAGAAGAAACTAAATGGAGGACCAATCACGTGGTTTCACTATGTCAGCGAGGAGCTAATGAGCAGCTGCTGTCTATTCGAGTATATATACATAATGTTCACAAAAACACTGACAAACTCCGGCAGGTGATCCCTTGTGAATAATAAAGTAGGAAATGTATAAGGCATTTTGTACGTAACGTAAAATTATGGGAGTAATTCGCCTTTGAAAATAAAATTTTACAACTTCAATTTCTACACAAATCGAACACTGATCGACGTAAACTGACCAAACTCATGATATTACTTCATTAAAATACGGCTGACAAACCGACAGTAAACGTCAGTTGATACATTAAACCCTTACGAAAATAATAAGGGGTGGCCACCCTTAAATTGCTAACAACTTTTTTAACGCAAAGATAATTCAAGATTTAAACGTGAATTATTGGGTAATGTGAACATAATAATAAAAAAGATCCTATTGTAGCGACTGTCTACGACTCATAGTTTTCATGCAAAACGCACGTGAAGTTTTAGCGTGGTGATACAGAGCCTAGAGCGTAGGCAACACTGCGGACACGAGTGTCTTGTTTATTCCTCAGCACCGCACAGATGATGGTGGACATTAATGTCGGTGTTTTTTGTATATCCTTGGAGGCTATTCTACATGTCAGTAAACCCCGAATTTTCCCAGTCTCGAATCATCTGATATGGCAGTAACCGTCTGCGTGAAATGTGACAAATGCAGCTTCCTGTGTTACAAGCAGAAAAATCAGAAAACTTTTTCGAATTACTCTACACAAATGGGAAATTTAGTGTTGCAAGCATGCAAGAGAACATCCGGGGACGAAGTTTACAGCACGAAACTCGTGTTCTAAATTGTAATGAAGATAAGAGGGAAGGATTTCTTCAGACGTGTCTGCTGGTGTGGGGCTTCCCCCATCTGCGTTAATTACTTCGTCTTCCGCAACTCCGAAAAGAAACAAGCCAACTTAATAAATATTTATGATAACGGCCGCTGAAAAGAACATAAATTATCGAGCGAAACGTTATAATAGTAAATAGGATATTTAGCACGTTACGATAAAAAACATTACTTCTCGTGGATAGCGATACATTAAAAATGTTTTTCGTTCAATCTTGCGAAGTGCAGTTCGTATACTTTCAAATTTACTGGTAAAAATTTTACCAAAATTTATTGAAAACCACTATTAACGTCAAAATATGGTTCTGGTCTAGAAATGGGAACAGGTTATTGGTGTTATTTTTATGTTTAAATTACAATAATGATAAATAAACTGTTTGCTAAAGGCAAGTGATCGATGAACAACTCCAAGAATGTAACCTTGTTACTAATGTGATTGTTAAAATTGTGTTTGTTTTACTGGTAGCCATTGGAAGAATACTTTTTTTAATGACTTATTTACTGTCACTGGCATTAGTGGCGTGGTCAGGTTTGGGTTCGGTTGGAGCCTCAGTCCTCGTATATTTAATTGGTGCATGCGTTATTGCTAGTACGAAAAAAAAAAACAGTAACGGAAAGTTCTGTCCAATTTTAGAAATTTTCTTTTATGAGTTATACTGCACTTTCTAATAATTGCTGAAATTATTTTAGGATAAACCATTTTACCTGTTAGTGGAAATGAAACCCCACCTTATCCTCCTTCATATTTATTTGGTAGTTTATTACAACTTAGAGGAGAAGAACATGTATGTAAACAATACTGGATTTATTTTAAATTACTATTTAATGCATAATTAAGTGAGTTGGCCCAATGGTAACACGTTGGATTCGCATCCGAGAGAACCCGGTTTCGATCTCCGGATCCGGCCATCCTGATTTCGGTTTTCTATGGTTTCCCGAAATCGTTCCTGGCGAATTCTGGGACGATTTGTTAACAAAGGCCATGGCCGACTCTTCTCTCAGATGCTGTCATTGTACTAAGTTGTGTGTCACTGTCTAATGACTTCGCTGTCGGCGAGATGTAAAGCCCTCTTATCTTACTTAATGCGTAAAATGTTTCCTAGAGGATAAAATACTGAACTATAAGACATACACGTTTTTAAGAATTGTGTTGTAGGATATTTCAGTGAGCTCTTTGCTGGAATATTAATCGAGATTTTTTAAAAAAGTGGCCTGTGAGCACAGTGCCACTGGACTGCTATCCGATTGATTTTATTATTAACATTTTTCTATCAGTTTAAGCAGATCACCCTACCCACATGTCCGCAGGGTGTTTCAGTGCTGTTTTTCCCTTTTATTTGAAAACAACGTTTTAACAGTTTAATTGTTTAGGTTTTCCACTCTACGATTAGCATACTTATACCGCAATTGTTTTGTCTACATCTTGATTATGTGAACTTTCTTGCCGCATTTGGCACTAGTTATTAGGTCCTAGATAATGTTAGTTTCTATATGACACAGATGCAGACGTAATGGCTTAATAAAAGACTTAGCGAATTGCAAACACTCACATTGTTTTACAATATTATTTCTACTTCGCTATCATGTAGCTGCTCAAATAAGTAATAAGTTGCATGACAGTGCATTACCTTCGTTATAGTCTCGTATGATGAATACATACAAGATTTAATATTATTATTTCTTTAAGAGGCCTCCCTATCTGCGATTCAAATGCGTTGCAGGAGTTACGGATATTTTTTACGAAACTATTTAACTCGCATTATGTTCTAATATCTACGAAAAGGATACACACTTCAAACTGTGTCGCAATATTTTTAAAAATTTCGCAAGTTTATTAGAAACGTTTTTTTCGGACCCCTCACACAACTATAGAAACAAGCCTTTGACTTTGAACTATGCTGCCCACAAGTAAAATAATGTGGTCACATCTTTAAGTCCAATAGGAAAAAGGATACGTGTAAAGCACTGCGCGCCAGAAGAGGGGCTTGCGCAGATAGGCGATAATGCGTTACACACGTCGTTCAATTGCGCTCTTACTGCGCCTGCCTCACTCACACACACACACACACACACACACACAAACGCAACCTATCTATGGAAGCCCCTTAAAGTCCGGCTTGTACTCAAAGGAAACGCAAATTTTTCAGGTTTGTTCAAATTTACTTTGCCTTACCCTTCAGAAAAATGAGTACAATGATGTTATATCATGTGAGCATATGTGCCATGCGGTCGGATTATCTCGACGAAGTCCTCCCACCAAAACGATCCGGGTTCGATTCCCGGCTGGGTTAGTCCTCGGATTTTCGCACGTGGACAACGCCGCTGGCCGGCGGATTTTTCTCTAGTATCTCACGTTTCCCCTGGCCCTTCATTCTGGCGCTGCTACATACTGACCTCATGTCACCCTTCACCAACGCTAAAGAACTCTATGCTAAGCGCTGAACAAAATCGCTCACTCACTCGACCAAGTTACCTCAAGGGAAAGTTTACATTCGTAGCACTCCGCAGTATCAGTCTCCAATATGAAGCGGCATTATAACAGATAACTACAACACTTCGAAGGTGATATGCTATCGATAGTGCTTGAAGCACAAGTCAGCGTCCACTTAGAACGTCCAGGATACCAACTGCCTCGTATTCCATTCATTATGCTTATGTATGTAGAAAATATCTTCCGAAATTTACAACAGTAATTTCGGTCAATTTTAATCACAGACAACCGGATAACGTACTGGTCCTAAACTTGGAATATCACAATTTGTGTTCTGTAACAAAGCATAAATGTCGTGTAAGAAACAGAACACTTAACAACAAAGAAAAAAGTCCTGTTTTTTAATGAAAATTGATCATTGAAGTAATTTTGTAAAATTCCAATTCTTGAAGCAGTCAAATGTGGTAAGGGCGCCTTGAAGTAAACGTTTACAATATCATTGTTTTTTTTATTAAAGTCAATTTATGGTAAATACATCAAAAGTTGGACTTCGCATAAATAAGACAGACAAAAAATTAGATATGTAAGTACTTCAATTTTGTTTTTTCTGGGACAGTATTCAGGATTCGTAGCCGGGACCAAATATGTATCACACCAGGTTTTAATGCCCAAGCCTCTTTACAATCTAGCTTCTATAGATTCTGTTTTTATTACTGACATACTTGACGTCCAAGTAGCGCCTATTATTCACATAGTTACCAAATTCTTCTCACTGAGACTTTGGTAGTATTCAGAACCACCAGGAGCGCGTAGCTCTACACATCGTCTTATCCCCCGAATCGTTTGCTAGAATGCGTTGGTGTATTTACTACGGTACCGTCCATCTTCGTTCCCAAAATTCACTGTTAAAAACTATATCCTTTAAGGTCGATTTTCCAGGTACTGTATGTAATAACGTTGCCTAATCACACATCAAAAGCCAAATATATATGTACTTTTTTCTATTAGATGTTACCCAAACATACGTATACATCGTCAAGGGCGTCGTTCGCACATCGGGACACATAGTATGTAATGTATATTATTATGGTTGTACGTAACATGTTCGTAAATTTATGGTCTTGAATATTTTACGTTTAGTCGTTTTTTTTTTATTTTGTCACCAGCCTATTCGCTCTGCTCCTGGGTAAAACACGGAAAGATTTTACATGTATCTACGTATTGTAGGAATTATCACGTTTCTATCTCCTATAGCATTATGTATCACGTTGGACGATAGAATGCTATGAGTACTTAACACTCTTATGGGGTGTTTATATATACGCGTTGGATTTAGAATGTGAATCAATCAAATAATCTTAGGATAAATTTATACTCATGTGGGTTTTTTCACCGTAGAAGTAGATTGGTTTCCTGTGGAGAGCTGAATCTGACTATGCAACGTCTAGAGCTCGTTAGAAACGATTGCCGATACAATAAAAATAGTGTCAATAAGTATACAACGTAAATTTCATATGAAGTAAGATTGTTTATTATTTGTGATTATCCAAAGAAATTTCTTGATTTTAATTTGTGACAAGTTTTTAAAATTAAGTTAATTTATTTTCCACAAAATAAGAGGCGTATTTCCGTTAAGATGTTTCAGGAACAATCATTTATAAGAAAACTTGTTTTCCAAGCTAACCTATCACAAATAACTCCTGTTCCATAAATGTTTTTTACTAAAACGGACATTTACAGAAGTCCTAAGATTGTTTTAGAAAAAATTACTAAAATTTCCCAACGTGCAGGCATAGGAGTTATTGTGACAGTTATTGTTTTTGTTGACGATAAAATCGTGTAAAGGCGAATAAACGAAAATTTTACTGTACGCAAGCAAAACATGCGTGGAAAGTTTTTGGACAGACACACTAATATATACCAAGCGGACTGAATACTTTATATCAAAACTCAAAATTGATAAATGTTTTGCCATAATTTACAATGAAAGTAAGCAATAAGTTTACGTATGTTGTAAATTTTGTGAAAAAATTTTGTGGGGAAACAGGAATGTTAAATAAAAACGAGATTCCTCCAAGTACATAAAGACTGCATCGCGTGACACTTAGGGAAACATAATGTCAACATAATTTCTAGCATTTGAGATAAACAGAATTGATATTTCACAACAGCTTAATGATATTAATGTTAAAAATATTAAAACTACAAAATAATTTCTTATTCACGTCTTTATTGCAAACATAATTATTTCCCTATGCAAAAATGATTGTGTGTAAAATTGTCAGTACCCCAAGAAAATAACTGTGAGGTTGGTTTTGGTCATTAATGTAGCTGAGGAATTGTAGGATACGTTATAGATTGCTTTAGTTTTGGAATATTATGATATGGAAAACTTAAGTTTAATCTATGTAGTGCTAGTTAGTGCAAAGTAAGATCTCGTCAGTCAAGTTAGCTGATATTTATATAATGTGTGGTTTGGAAAGCAAGATTTGGAGTCCTGGTGCAGGTGTGAAAAAAAAAATGTTTAATGCGTCTGGTACTTGTGAAGAATAATGCTAAAAAATTCCTGACGTAAGTGAAAATGAGATAAAATCGTCATCCACGATGACGAAAAACACAAGTTTTATACGAGGGGGAAAGAGGGACATATAATTCGTAACAAGTAAAACATAAAGTTATAACCCGGACAAAAATTATCCGGAAAAAAAAAACACTACCACAAGTGTCAAATATAGCAGGTTTTGACATTAATGGACATAATCCAGATTTTAAACTTGGCAACTAGAATATTTTAAAAAAACTGTCCAACATAATAAATTATGTTTAATATTTCATTAAGTTCTACACACAACAAAATATTAAACGCGCAAACATTTGAATATGATATTTAATTTTAACACAAGAAACCTGACAGCAAAGTTTAAAAGAGTAGATAAAATTTAAAAAAATCACGTAGAAAAATATATTTTAAAGTCGAAACCAAACCTCTACATCAGAACATTTAAAACAACTAAATATGTTATACGTAAATATTTCTAAGTTTAAGAAGCTAAACCAAAGAACAAATTTCATCATTTCACGCACACGAAACTATATAAAAATGATTATGCAATTAAAAAAAAAAAAAACATCTGCTTTACGAGGAAAATATTTTAAAGTTCAGTCAACAGCAAATACATTAAAATCATTTTACACGTGTAAGGCACTGCAAACGTAACGTACGTGCAAAAATATATTTAAACTCATATTTAAAGTCAAACAATAATATAAGCAGTCTTAGACGCAAGAAGAATTTGTATTGTGACAAGGAAAGTGCAGTGACGAAGATAAGTTTGACCTCACTTGGGATGTGCTGTGGTTACCTTAGTTTTTAGATAAAACATATTACATAAATGAACTACGCGTAGTTTAATTTCTACCCGAATCTTGTCTTAAACGTGACAATAATGACCATAGCAGAGATCTACATATGGTGAAAAAAAATCTAATTGCACTTCATAATAAGGTCTACCATAGTAAAACTAATTTCTAAGATCTACATGGATGAAACATATTCAGTCCTACAAGAATGAAAATATTATAAGCGTGTTTACTATTGCCAGAAATGTACTCGCCAATTCGACTGAAAAAAAAATATGTACAGACTAGTAACAGTTGGAAATGTTCAAATTCCTACACTTGATAGAAGTATCTTCAGTTCCATAAAAATTTTGGAGAAATATTTTCGGGATCGACCGAGATGGCATTGCTTGTGATAGAAAATCTTACAACTAATGTAAAACATTTAAAGCCATAAATTTACGAACTTGTTAAATATAACCATAATAATATCCATGCTATACTAAATGTCCTAATATGCGAGCAATGACTACTATACAGGTGTAGTGTTGTAGGTTTTGGGGACATCAAATTCAAAATAATTTTTTCTGGCTTGTGAGACTTAATAAAGTAAAATTCCTTACGTACGTAACCTGGAAAATCAATATTCTGGGATAGCACTTCCAGCAATTAGAATCAGAAATATAGATTTACTGTACCTTCAGTAAATACGATACCAATGCGTGCTAGCTACAAGGCAATAATAAATTGAAACATTATGCTGGATGGATACATACTAGCATGCTGGTTAATCAAAGAGTGACGAGTTGTCTGTTTAAAAAGGAACCAATCTATGCTACTTGCGTATTTTTAGTCAAAATGTAAAACAGGATACCACTTCCTTAAATGAACTGTGAAAATCTGATACGACCACTTGGTTTTAACTGTACGCAGTTCATTTTTCTAACAGTTCTCACTTGCAGATGATGACTTTGTATGATTAACTTACATTAACTCTCAAATATTTAACGGAATGATTTTAAAAAAAATTTGGTCTCCCGGTTAGCCAGCTAGTTTTCTACCATCAATATAAATATAGCTTCTAAATGCGCGCATGTATTTTTTTGTGTTCCAGGTCGGGCCGGTAACGGAGACAGTGGTGAAGTTGCCGGAGGTGTTGTACCTGTGATGACGTCACTCAGCCCCAGCGATGAGGGATCCAAACTGTTAAGAACGCTCCTAGTCGTATGAGTCGAGCTCCTGACTCGGAGGCAACACAAGCTGTGCTCATTGTGTCAACATTTCATCCAGAGACTTACAGAGATCTGCTTACACGCTATCCCATCCGTATTTGTCAAACTGTACTACAATATTCGGATCCTCGAGTGCGTTCATTTTGACTTCGGAATATTTCTGGGCTTGATTTTTTTTTTCGCGTGTGAACATATCTTCAACCACATCGGCTTTAGAATGTCGCATAAGAATGACTATGGACGTGCGATTGACCGCGCGTTTGAGTTTGAATATTAAGGTTGTTTCGAATCACTGGGAACTGGTATTAACACAAGAAAGTCTAGTAAAAGAGTACTTTAGGTTTGAAGACCAGACATGCCAACGTGTGTAAGTTACATTTTGATGCAGGGTATTATATCGTAGTTCACTTTACTCTTAATCCCACAAAGCAAGCACCCGAGCTCACTCAGTTAAAACATTATAATGTTCTGTTAGTAATGCGTTAAAATAGGAGTGAATGTAAATTTTAAAAATTGCCAAATCAAGGACAATTTTAAAGAGCGCTACCTTTGTATAGACTTGATATTCTGAGATATGTGCAAACTTTCGGGTTATGATAGTGTGAATATGATCCTGAAAAACTAATTAGGTACCCAAATATATGACTGTGTTAACGCATTTTAATTCAAAACAAGTGCGTAGGAGTAAATTTTACACAAATTTAACCATCTTTTAAGCTTTAAACACGTTTTACTATGTAAAATTTTAATTTTATTTCAGCTTCAAATTTGATAGTTTTCAGTGATTAACAGTGTATGTTCAGTTATAAAATTTAAGATTAAAATATGTCAGTACGATAACTCTAGCTTAAATAATCACATAACAGTGTTTGCTTCAAAAATGTTTCTCACATATTGTACTACGCATATATTTTTCAAGCATATTTATTAAGATTTATTTTCGTTAGAAATTGAAAGAAACCTGCAACTAACAAGTAAAACGTATTTACATATTTTTAAATCACACATTTTGTGGAATCATATTTTTAGTAGTAATTCACATCTCACCTGATATTAGACGTACATGAGTGCCTTAACCTTATATTCACGTGAAGTGAATTAATTACATTAAATGTAAGTGTTGGATGTTCAATGTTAAATCTGAAATTCGTTAGGTAAGGGCAACTTGAGAAACCTTACAAGCTGACGTATGTTGAGAGTATAAAAATCATGTTACCCTTAAGAAAAACGTTGTAAGATAATGTTCTTTTTATCAGATTGTGTAAAGAA
The DNA here is from genome assembly GCA_003012365.1 of Medauroidea extradentata. Classification (NCBI taxonomy): domain Eukaryota; kingdom Metazoa; phylum Arthropoda; class Insecta; order Phasmatodea; family Phasmatidae; genus Medauroidea; species Medauroidea extradentata. The sequence continues at coordinate 3,986 of PNEQ01066921.1, read as the reverse complement.
GTGTTGTAAAGTATTGCATATAATGCTTTAAAATTTGACGCCAATAAATATGCTAATGTCTCAATTTTTCTTTTTTTTTCACTAAAAACCATGAATTGTCAGTAAAAACGTATTCCACTAACCATTTATAACAACTTTATGAATTTCTTTGATGTCTTGCTGAAACTGAAAATAAAAATTTGAAAAGTTTAATAATTTTTTTTTAATACAAATAATTTTTATTCTTTAATTTTATGAGCATGTCATTGTAGCCAGTAATATTTTTATCCACTGTGATTTTTTTGAGTTAGGTATATCAGTTGGTTTTAGTGTAGTCGTTAAAACGGAAACATGTAAAATATGACTTTAACAAGAAATTACGCGAAAACTATGAGAGATAAAAAATTTCATAAGAGCCAAATTTAGTCACATTTTGTGTCTAAAACAAGAAAAAAATATCTGGTACGAATACAAAATAAAATAATGGTGATGAAACGTTGCCTTTCTGGACTGTACATAATAAGTAACAAAAAGGGACCTCTTGTTTAAAGTCACTAGAATGCATAATTTACAATAAAATGCACCTCAGTGTTTCTGTGCAAACTATACAATACCAGACGTGTAGGCAAAAACTGTCAAACAGGCAATAGAATCGCACACAGAACACTTGTAACTGCACTTTGCTCTCTGAAAAAAACATCCTGTTCTAAAGTTCTTTAGAACCGATTCACATATTTCAACAAAGTAACCCTCAACAAATTTACTTTTAGGCAACTCTATGCACATGCATGTCCATCACACACACACATCTTTGGCGTAATTCAGGTGTGAATTTCTGTAAAAAGCGACCGACATTTGGGTGACAACGATGCTGTAATCTTGCTGTACAGGTTTTTATGTTCACCTAACATGCGATGTGTTGTAACCACTAATGATTTTTTTCCTTATAAACGGTACATTCTAGCGACTTGAAACGTAAGGACATATTTTGTTACTTAGGATATACTTCTCAAAAGGGCAACATGAAATGTCCAAAAAACCCAACGGCACCGAAGTTCTAGTTAATTTCCTGAAGCGAAGAGTTTTAAGGAACGGTTTCTTGATGGGTTTAATATATCAATAACACTAACCATTGTGCAAAGAATTGTATTTTAAATCCACGTCGTTTCCGATACTTTGTCAAAATGCAGTATTAAAATTAGACCTTGAAGGATGAATTTCTCCCATCAGAATTGCGCTAGGCAAAAATTGTATCGGGTAACAGTAGCTCATTTTTGATAAGGAAAACCCCCCAAATTTTGTATCGTAAGTTAAGAATCACCTTGTATATTAGCTTCGTGTATTTGTTTACGTTTGCGATTGTTCGTTACAAGTTATTTGGTCAATTCACATTTTCGGGTTGTAGTAAAATATTTATTATTTCCTAATAATATCTTACATCTATGTTGTTACACAAATTCGCGCTGTTGGTTCTCATATTGTAGTAGTTAATTGTCGTTTAACAAGCCACTTCAAGCGAAGCATAAAATATATCGTTCTCACGAAGTATTAGGAAATAACGACGATCGGAAAAATATTAAACCCCGTGTAAACCTGAACGTATTCAAAATGTTCTAGTTTATAGTGTCGTGAAGCCTGCAGCCCTACACGCATAGTTTTAATTTTTCGTACTACAAATGGACGACGAAGTGGAACGTTGCCAAAATGTAAGCAAAAAGCGAATTAGGGTTGCACGTTACTTGGACAGTATGGACAGCAAATTATAACACACTTGACAGACAAATCAAAGAGCAGAAATGTGTGATTAGCAAGTCCATGAAAATAAACGAAAATACAAAACGTATTTTAAGTAAACAAGGTTATAAAAACCAAATAGATAATGTTTTAATAACTGTTCAGCGTACCACATAAATCCAGTATACGAGAGAGGGAAAACATAGATTTTAAAAGACGATAAAAAATGAGTTACCAGAAACAATAAATTATCAAGGATTTATCGTTAATTCCAACAAAGAATATACAAAATATGAAAAATAATATATACGTGTTTGAACTATTAAAAAAAAACGAGAGGAACACTGGTAAATATTACAGGTTTATATTTGCAGGTCTACATTTCTACTATTACAATTTTTCGTGTCCTGTTATTTATATAGTTTGTTGTCTTCCAAAGTGTAATATTTGAGCTTCATGCAGAACTTCATTTGGGTCAGCTGTCGTTTACATTGTTTGTTTGTCTTTCTATGAACTGGAATCCTATTTTATACGATAACAAAGCAGTTGAATATTTTTTATTAGCTCCATTTATTTGTTCAAACAGTAGATTGTTGGTTTTCGGCAACTGTGTTACTACGCCTTTTCCGATACTACTGAAGTGTTTAGTAATAGTGCCTCAGTGCTGTTACAATACGCATGGTTATGGCCGTGTGGCATTAGTCTGTAACTAAAGTTACGAGAAGACTTCTCAGTATAACATGTGCGGTACATTACAGAAAACAGTATTTGTTATTAAGTACATGATTTCTTAACAAAATCTGATTCAGTTTAGTTACAATAAATACTTAAGTAAAATGAATAGCTATTTTTATTTTGGCGCTTTTAAGTAAATAATGGTATTCCTACTCTACAGTGCTAAACTTAGACGAGCAAACGAATGTAGATATTAATATTGCTTTCCGTGTATCTCTCACAAAAACCAAAACAGGTGCACACGCATCTTATCTGCCGTACAATGGGAGACGTAAGAGCTGTGAGGGTAAACGAGAACAGTTCACGTGATGCCACTGCCGAAATAATCAGCCTCATAAGTGCGGAATTTCATAACCGTTAAATTAATCACAATGCTTCGTACAGATTTACAAGAGCTGCAAAGCGTATACAGAAAGGAAAATTGTAAACTTCAGTGAAAGGACCCTTTCCGTATTACTAATTATGATCACCGAGTGATTGTATGGTATATGACATTTACGATGGTATCAGCACTTTTTAAAACTTTCCCAATAGATATCCACCATTAATAAATTACGATGCCTTAGACAAACAAAGTTAGCTCTCAGTTTATTTGTTTTATTCGCCATTTTTGTCCGCAAGGAAATACTCTTTAAAAGTTAGCCGAGGACTTGAAACAGGTATGCAACCGTGTTAACTACCGAAAAATGTGGCGAACGAGGACACAAGGACTCGGCTGAAATTTCTACCAGCAGATCAAAATTGGGAACGGATCGAGACACTAAATAGCCACAAAACAATACATCGATGTCCCTGTGAGTCGCGCCCCTTGTTCGTCGGACCGACGACACATAACCATGGGTCAGTACAGTCGACAGAATGCTTTATTTGTGATAAATTCGGACCCTGAATTTTCTCGAAAAGATGTCTACGTCAGCTTGTTTCATCTGCAGTTCTACTTCATGGCTATTGGCAGCGTGGTTTTGTGCATAGGAATCGCTTATTGGACTGTGCCAATCGGAATACGGTTTGTGAGACACAAGTCCGTGAAATGTAGGTATATCCGCCAGACGGGAGATGACTTAATACATCCAATCACGGTCTATGAAGCAGAACTACATATGTGTATGAAATCACTGAAACAAGTACAAAACTATTTTCACCAAAATGCAGGACCCCTTGTGATAATTAGCGAAGAATGTAGTAGATCTTGCTTAGGGTGTTACTATCGCCCTCCCTTAACTATTTACGGTGAAAAGTTCTCGTAATGTTAAGCAATGGAATGTTTTAATTTTAATTAAGATTAATAATACGAAATACCAATGGCGCGTTTCATGCTGGTTAACAGTTGTTAAGACTTAGGCCGGTATTCCTAAACAAAAAGTTTGGGTCTACATAAGCACTACCATCTCAGGCGCCAGAAAAGCAACGACAGAGACCTTACTCGCTGAGCGTATTCCTAGACGTGTTTGCGCCGTGTCCCAAGATGGTGTCAGGTAAGTCACTGCTTATTATTCGCCGACCCGCGCGACACTAAAAACAAATGAAGGCATGATGAG
>PNEQ01066920.1:0-63271 GCA_003012365.1 Medauroidea extradentata | reverse complement strand
GTCAACCTAGGTTTTTTCTGTTTGTTTCCTTGTTTTATCTGACCAGATTCCAGTTTTGGAATTTCAAGTTGTGTATGTATCCTGATGACTAAAGCATACTCTGCTTATTTATGTTTTCTTGTTTTATTTTTACTTTTAGTTTTCTTGTGACGGTCATTTATTTCGCAATGGAGTATGTCCATACAAACAAATCCAGTCAAAGCTTTTAGACATAACCTGGTGATCTAAGCCTTGTCACTTGACTAAATAAACGTACCTTACTACAACCGGCTTACTTGTAAGCATCCAGATTGTGCACAAATAGATTCTCTGTAGTCTATATACTGTAAACAAATAAAAACAGTTTGCCTAACAATTATTTTCTGTTATTCCATAAATATCTTTCAATTGTACTGGAAAGAAAAACAATTTTAGTATTACATTTATACCATATCACTGCTCAACTGTTATTTAGAATTTTGTAATGGGAGAGAATGGTAGTTTCTAGGATGTGAGACGTACACAGAGACAGTACTCTGTCGTTCAAGAAACAGGCGTTACAAACAAAACAAGGATAATACAAGCGAAGATTAGCCAGTCAGAACATTTATGGCAAACATTATACATCCCCAAGAATTAATTAAGGTAAAACACCAAGAAAATGAGCAGAAGACGTTAAATGAAAAATATTTACCTATTCGTACATTTTGCCAAATATATCCCAATAACATAAATGAATGGTTTTGCATAGAAGGAAAAGTATTGAGGTACCCTACCCTTCTAATTTTACAGAGAAAATGTTGTATTGTTTAAAAATTGTCGATGTGTATTAAATTAAAAAAAAAACCTATTAAATACTTTAAATTGAAAGCCCAGTGATAGAATCCAGACGCTATTACCTTTATTCTTCCTGAAAATTATGTATCCTAATATTATTATGATAGGGCCGAGCAAAGTGGCGCAACGGTAAAACGTCGAATACTTTCGAGAGAACCCGAGTTGGGTCCCCGGCTCCGGCCATCCTGATTTGGGTTTTAAATGGTTCCCTGAAATCTCTCGTCATGAATGCTGGGATGGTTCCTCAACAAAGGCCATGGTCGATTTCCCTCCCAGTTCCTGCGCGCTGGTACATAAACTCGTGTAATTAAACTACCTCTAAATATATATCTACAGATGATATGTACAGGTCAATTAAAAAAATATATTTTGGTATGTTTTATTATTTACACTAACAGAAAATGTTGCAACAATGACTTTAGTGATATGCGTATACGTAAGCTACAAGATCTATATTTTTCTTTAATTTCCGGGAAACAACATTGACATCTCTAACAGTTCAGCAATGTTAAGTACCAATATAAAACTACGAATTATTTACGTCCATTTAATCATAGTGTATATACTGTGTTCCGGCGTGCCACGCCTTTTTCTCTCTCGCTGAAACGATAAAATTATACTTGACACGTATATTAACGATAATACAAACTTAAGAGTGCGTGGTAGTTAAATAAACGCTGAAAACATCAATTGATTTCTATGCTTTTTTCGAAGTCAATATGGATAAAATACTCAATGACTATCCTAGATAATGGTATTTGCCAACTTGATGAGTAAATATTTATCCACAGAATTACTAATTCGTTACGCGTGATCTCTTGCGCCGCATTTAAACGCACGAGGTTCCGGCGTCAGAGATTGTGCCTCGGAAGTTCGCAACACTGGAAACAATTTTGTTCAAAACGTTGGCTAAAACTGTTGTCTAGGATTGCTATTGTTTAACTATCGCAAATTGACTTCAATAAACCTACAGTTATATATTAATGCTTTTAGCGTTGAATTACGTACCACGCCCTCTTAAGGTGGCCGCCTGCTCAGGTCACTGAGCGGTGTGAAGAGCTTCGACCGTTACCAGATTATTTGAATACTTCTCGCCGTCCTAGGTTACGTCCGATTAGGATTTACATTAGGACAACGCTAAACGCGTGTATATCCATTTCAGGCCCTTCACGTAGCTCGAAAGTTTATTTTTACGCTTCCGGAAAAAAGTTGTTTTCTGGTACTTTTTTGTGGTATGTAAATCTTTACGAAGAATTTTTTAAGAGTTATAGGCCTGTATAATACACCATTCTCTTAATATTGCGTTATAGAATGATACGGTCACCACTGATTGTCTCATACACGCATTGCACGCCAGTACAGCGACTTGCACCTAGAGTCTAGGGAGAGGCGGGATGCGCATGCTAAGTTGTACTTACTGCTCCCGCACTCCTAGTTCTAGTACGCACAAAATACATTAATACAGGCGGTCACCTTAAAACTGTGCTTTTATAATTGTCAAATGCAGCACGCTTATTAAAAAAAAAGAAAATATTTTCGAGCCACTCGAAATCATTGAGTCGAAATAGCTAAAAACTATTTTTTTAGACTCTTGTACCTGAAAAAAAATTACCAACATGAGCCACAGAATAGAAAATTATAAGCTTTGCTTTAACTTCGTTAAACTTAATCGTACCCGATATTATTCTTGATGCTCGTTACAATTTGCCCGTATTGCTTACTTACCTAATTATCTCCAGCAGATAAAAAATGTTTCGTTTACATTTCTTATGCTGTAATACTCGTGCACTTCAACTGTTGGTAACAATGGTGTTCGCTTAGGAATTAAGGGTGGGTTCACAATTAAAGAACATAATCACAGGACATATAACAGTAGAAACTGTCATATGACAGCTTGTTTGTGCACGTACAACCAGTTTTGAGCAGTCGCGAATTAATAGTTTCGAATACATGGGAATCAGAGTTTTTGTGCGTGCGATATATGTTCTAGGCTTATTGTTATTTCGTCAATTGTGAACCCATCTAACGGCCACGCCCAGACTATTTTTACAGTGATTTTCAAAATATGTTTTTAAAGCAACATAATTCCCATATCGAAGAGTTCCTGCACTGGTTTGTCAAATACATATAATTTGTACCTATTTTCTTTGGTAGCAATAAACTTAGTTGTTTTTTCAAGTTTTTGCACCTAATGGATCACCAGTTTTGTTGTGACAATAAGCCGCAATCAAGCAAAACTATTGTTTGCGAACGAACGGTGCATTATTTTGCAAAACGCATAGTGTAGTTGTGAATCGCATGATTTCTTAGCAAGGAATTTTTTTTAGAATTATTCCTTTAAAATGTTTGAAGTTTCTTCATTAATGTAAAGAAAAAATCTACCTACCTTAGAGCACGAGACGCGGTAACCGGAATTAATTGCGGCTGCCACTCTTACCCCCTCCCCTTCCTGCCCTCAAAACTTGTTCTTGTTTCGTAGTCAACCATCCGCTGCAAGGCGTCTTGCTACGGCTTGCACCGGTGCTTTATGCTGTTGTGCTTTGTCCCACTTGACCCCCGAGGCTGACTCGCTGCACGGCGAGGTCGCGTTTACTTGCGTCTAACGGTTCCCTCTCTACCCATGTACTGCACGCCCTGGGGATGTTCTGCGCGCGGCGTTATACAGCGTGTTGCGAAATTGCTTGCCAGCATTCTGTGGAACAATCCTTACATCAGAGCGGGCCTAACAAAAAAAAATATATATGAACGTACCTCACTGTCGAAGTAATAAGGCTACTTCTAACAAGAAGTTATTTGTACGGAGAACAGTTTTAAAATGTTGACTTTTTTTTTACACAAAGCCTTGTGGGATTTCTTTAATGTTGGACGGCCGAAATTTCAAAATATAATTTTTCAGTAAGTAAGTTTAAAAATCACCACAGCATATTTTGAACACTTTCGTATACTATTGCACAGCAAGAGAAGATTTGGGCCTTGCGTTTATCGAAACATTATTAATTAACGTTCATTACTGAAGATCTTATTTCCACATAAAAGACTGAAACGTGTGTTTTTCAACAATGGCTGTAGATACTTTTTAAATTTATGGCCGCATTTCGTTGACGACGCTGTATGACCGAAAATGCACAATTTCTGCACTACAGTTATCAGTACTTGATAATTAGTGAGGACCCCTGTTTTTCGCGAAAATAATTTTGCCCCAGTTTGTTTCAGTAACTTACGCGTACATCTGTAATTCTGCTTCATTGTTATTGGCAGCGTGTCTATATGAAGGGCCGTATCTCATTCGACTGAGCCAATTACATTAACGTTCCTGCATCATCGCACGTACCTGTGATTTGCCAGTAGAATCCCAAGGCTCGTGGCAGTGGAAATATCCCACCACTGACCACGAAGCAGAACTGCAGATGTGCACGCAAGGCAGTGAAACAATTTGGGGCAGAATTATTTTCGCGAAAATCAAGGGTCCCTAACGATTAGCGCTCGAGGTGGGTCATGATACTTTGGAATGCCATCGCAGATATGTTACTGACAGCTGCACACCAGACGAGCCGTATTTAATTGGACAGTACGCTTTCTCCGATGTATAGCACTCAACAATTACGTGATGCACCACATGCACTATGCATAGCGCCCGGTAGTTTTCGCGAAAATATTTTTGCACCACCTTGTTTCAGTGCCTTACGTGCGCACCTGCATCTCTGCTATGTGGTCAGTGATTGGACGCCTTAGCACCCAGCGTGTGGAGGTTAAACTCGCAAATCACAGACGTTTTGTCACAGCTATCCATGTACTAGTTGGCACAGTAAAATGAATAAAGACTCTGCACAAAAACACTCCGCCAATAATCATGAAGTTGAGATGCAGGTGTACTCGTAACACACTGAAACAAGATGTGGCATAAATCTTTTCGCGAAAACTACCAGGCCCGTACTATGCACTGTATGTCATATTATCTGCAGTAGGCCTACAGAAAGTATGTTTTTTTTGGACCTGTGTACGTAATAATATGTTATGTGCCGCTACCTGAGAGTATCGTTCCCGTAAAATATTGACATGCAAAAATGATGTAACCTGCATAACAACACACAAAAATAAAGTGAAACTTTGTATTTCTTTCCTTACTAAAACGAACAGAACTAGCAAGAACTTTTACATTTTGTGGTTAATGGTTATATATTTGTGTACGCACGGGTACCACCAAGTAATGATAGTTTTTTTGAAAAATTCTCGCCCGCGTTTCAACGTCTTCTGTTTTACCCGAACACTAACTCATTCCCTATATATGTGTTTTTGAAAAGAAAACATTTAAATCTACGCTTCTGTGGTTTAAAAATAACAGCAGGTTTTTAACATACTTGTGTTCTCCTTGAATCTGTTAAAATTGCTTTTACAGACTCCCTTGTCTGGGAAAATACTAACTATATTCGTGAAACAGAATCAGAGAAGCATTGGTTTCACACTACGCAATTATTTTCGAAACATATTTTGAGAATCACCGCTAGAAGTTCTATTGAAAGAAACCACTTCAAAATCACTGCGTGTCATTTTAATGCTTATCGCAAGGCCATAGAACACTGAACACTGGCGTTGAAAATTGACTTCCACACAGTACAAAAAACTGTCCTTTATTAGAAAAACTTGTCAAAGATGTATCGGTGTAGACGCAACAAAAATGTCGAAGATCATTAAAGTTGTCTAAATTTTCAAATAGCCTGCCGAGTTCATTAGAGGGATACAGTTTTATTAGCAGATTGTTGGATGTGAAACAAATAACCCCCGAAGGCCTGTCGCATTTTACAAAATATTTTCAATTTTTACAGAATTATTATTGGAAACAGGTTGCCAAAAAATGTTGTTTGTGTTACGTAAAAAAATTGTTGTAAATATATAAGAATTAGTTGTAAATATACGAAATTTATTTATATTTATGCAAAATATATTTGTAAATATACTGACATATTTGTGTATTTCCATGCAGCTCCTGTAAAGTTTACTAAATTTTAAATTCATATTTTTTTATTAGTTCCATAAGTTATTTTTATAAATGTGTGTTTTTTTACTGTGTATATGACTGATTGGCGCCGCTGATACACTGATGTTGTTTTAACATTGCGAACATGTAACTACGAGTAACAAGTTCGTGCCGGATCCGCTAGCGGCACTGGTAGTATAACGGGATATTGCAATGTTGAAACAACAACACTGTTCTAAGTGCTCTCTTCGTCATCAAGTGGTTAACGTGATATCATTGCTATGTAATGTAATGTCCTAACGTGTTTTTCTAATGTCGATGTGAGCAGTTTTCGTCTTGACGAGTACAATAGTCTTTCCCGGGTGGATTACTATTTTTTATCACAACTGTTAAAATATTGTGAGTCAAAGAGTTGCCGTAATACTTCGTGTACTTGCACGTGTTCTGACAGGTACCGGTAAACTGTAGTACACAAGAAAAAATTACTTTAATTTTAGTTCATCTAAGAAAATAATGTAGCATGATTAATAATTTAGAAGTCGGTCGTGTGTACGGTAGTAATAATATTGATAATAATAATAATAATAATAATAATAATAATGTATTATGCCATTTCTTCAGACGAAACAAATATGGTGACAATTTCATAATCGACTCGGTTCCACATAGCATTGGTAAGTGCTTGCATTTTTTTAGCGTTATTCAATTTTGTGTGTTATGCTTGATGTAATGCCAGTTAATGTTTTTATTTTCAAATGAGTATAAGACGTGTATTTCAGTAGATCTACAGTACATTTTGTCTTGCATTGTAGTACAGATTTCATCACATTAGCAGGGAATGTGAAAAGAAGTGTCAAAAAGTTCGCGCAGTGAATCAAGTTAGTTCATAGATCTGAGTTTCCTCGATCAGCGCTCCTTCCCAGGTGTGCACCGGTGGTTATGGCCTTATGGGAAATGTGCACCTGCGTATGACCCAAGCTGGGTTACTCGTTGCCAAATAAAAGTATAATTTAAATGAAACGTTACAGAAGGTGAGGTGAAGAGTTAGTGGACCTGGCGTGTGAGACGTGCTGTAGCGTGGCACGGTAAGTATTTTTTTTCTTGTATAACTGTTATAAATGTTGGCATTTATCTACGAAAAGAAGACACACTTCAAACCGTGTCCCTATGATTTTAAAATTCCCGTCCGCTAATTAAAAAAGTTATTATTTCCAAGCTCCTCAAAAGTACTAAACATGACTTTTCACTTTGCTGCAGCTGAGAAAATATCAACCGTAATCGGAAATCTAAATCATAGAAACCTGCATTGGACTTTACCACATACTTTCCACAAATGAAATAAAAGGGTCATCACTTCAAGTCCCATTGATAAACCGTTTCTACGGAAACGCTGCGCGGTAGTTTAGTCCTTCGCGCGTATAGGTGATGAGGTGTTTGACGGACGTGTTATATTCTACATATAACCATCCCCGTTTCCGTGCCTCGAACGTAAAATAAAGCTAGCGTCCACTAACTCTTAACGTTAGGTATTTAGCGCTGGCAAGGGATGACATGAGTTGATAAAGGAGTGGTGCCAAAATGGAGTGGGGGAAACAGGAGATACCCGAGAAAAACCACCTACCAGCGGCATCATAAGGTACAATTCCCACGTGCGAAAATTCGGGGACCGACCCCATCGGAAATCGAACCCGGGTCGCCTTTGTGGGAGGTGAAATATCTAACCCCTCGAACATCGCTGCCCTTGTTACAGTATTAGATGCGATAAAATCATAATTTTATATTTATATTAAATAGTGTTAGTTTTGTATACGATACTTGTGAGTACAGTGTCCTTTTACGAAACAATTTTAACTCGCATAGTTTTCTCATAACGGTGCGTCAAAGTCAAAATTTACATGTTCTACTGCCATGCAAATAGTGAAAACCAATTGACTGCGTAAGGGAAATAATTCTCAATGGAATAACATGCCACGGGCTACGTTATAAAACATTTTCAAAAAAATCGCGTGAACTGTTTTTGTATTTTAAAAAATTGCTGAATTTTCAACGTTTTTTTTGTACTTTTGCGATTTTTTAAAATGTTCAAAATATTACGATATGTTCTTTTAAATACTTTATTGCATAGTTCAAGGGATGTTACATCACAGTGAATTATTATATTCAAGTAGGTCAGTTGGTTTTCACTATTTGCATGGCAGCAGAACAAGCAAATTTTGACTTAGTCGCACAGTTCTGAGAAAACTATGAGAGTTAAAATTGTTTTATAAGAGTAAACTGCACTTACAAGTATTGTCTATAAAACTAACACTAATTCGTAAAGAAATAAGGTTATGATTTTATCGCACTTGGAACACCTTTAAGAAGTGACCCTGAACATTTGGGGATAATATCATTTATATATTCCCACGTGCGTCTGCTTCGGGTAAAGAAATTAAATTGCGACAATTTCAAATATAAGTGGACTGGTAGTTTTCGGGGAAAAAAATGTTTGCAGCAACTTGTTTCAGTGTCTGACGTATACACCTGTAGCTCTGCTTCGTGTTCAGTGACTGGATTGTTTTAACTCCCAACGTATATGGGTTCCATCCACTTATTTCAGACGTGTGGAGTCGCGGTAATCTTGCTTTTATAGCACAGTCAAGAAAGCGATGCCTCAACTCACAGCTGCAGACATGCACGTAAGGACTCATGAAAAGCAAGTGGTGCGAAATTCTCTTCCTGAAAAGTACCGACCTTCACAAGTAAGAATGCCCAGATGAAATTAATTACATATTTACTCTCATTTGATCCATAAAATAATAAATTGTGTCAAAGTATTCCAGAATCGTCCCCGTTAAGGTCAATTCTACTACAGGTTAGAAAGAAAACGTATTTCCTTACGGGAGAGTTTGGTACAGGAAAAATCTTGCCTTTAGCTGCGACGCTGTCGCTAAGGTGCCTAATAAAATGCGAGACCGTATTTAAATTGTTTTAACTAGGCTTGGCAAAGCGAGGAGTGATATAACTCAATTTTAAGTGAAAAACAAACTAATTTTGGCTTTTAAAATACCAACTTCGTGTAATTTAAATTCACGAAAGATCTGCGATTGGTCATTTACACCTCTTACCAATACCAGCGCTCAAGCGGCCGAAATGTTCCCTGTGCCAGACTTTTAACCTTATCTTCCCGATCTGTTGTAGAATTAACCTTACCCCTGCTTAAGGAACTGGGGAAACAAAATGACTCAAAAATAGCGGTGGCCAAATTTTTTTTTATTTATTTTTAATATATTTTTTTTCTTCGTGCGGCAAACTGTACTTTCGGACGGAACTCGTTCAGGCTCGGCAGGCGGTAACATTCATTATCCAGAGTTCCCCTGCTGGATGTGTTTTCCTTTCCTTCAGCTCCGCTTCTCCCTGGCTCAGGTTGTGTTTGGCCGACGTCTTCGGCGGGGGGCTGAAGACGACGTAAATTGGGGTGGCGTCTCTCGCAGTAATAGCGGCGCCAGGCCCCTCATTCCGGACCCTGAAATTACTTGGCACACGCGGCGTTAAGAAGGCTTCTGGAGGGGGTTGCTTTCATCCCTACAAGGCAAGGGGAACGAGGGGAGACTGCTGACGGCGATCTGCTCGACTGGTCCCGAACTCGTAAAACAACCCCCCCAACTACGCCACTGCCTTCTTCCTGTCCTCCCTCTTTCCCGGACACCCTTCCCGTCAGCGGCCAAGTCCTACCGTGTTGTTGCATCGCGGTATCGGGCGACTCATCGCATCGCCCTGCTTATCCGATGTTCCTTTGTCTTCGCCCCATACCACCTCTCGCCTTTTCTGCGACTGTTCTGTGGCTCCGTGTCCCCGGCTCGTTGCCTTATTGATGGTTCGCGGTGCGTGCTGCCAGTGTCGTATTCCACTAGTCTCTCGCGTTCTTTCTTCCTATGTGTCTCCCTTTACAAACAACGGCTTCGGGAGAAAGATCCACCCGAAACGAAAGTTCTCAGAGTACGTGAAGACCAGCATTGCTGCGGTGTAATATTCCACCGTCAGGCTACACGCTGATCTTTATGACCGGAAATGTTATTTTGTTGACTAAGGGCTTTACAAACGAAGATTGCATCCGTGGATTTTAAAAAGGTAGCGAACGTTAAAGAAATAACTCATTGGTAGATCACAGTTACAGATAACTCTTTCCTACAAAAATGGATTCTACACAAAAGTTTTTGAGTATTTCTGCTACAGAAATTGATATCCTAAAAATATTAATTCGCTAATATGTTTTTTTTTGGAATAGGGTATTTTAAACATGTAATTGTACACACGAAGATGGCAATGTTTCTTACTCTAAGATAGGCTCGCGGGTAGGGTTACCAAACACTGAGAATATGAAAGGAGGACACTCATGTCCAAAAAGGAGGTCATTTCACAACTAAGGAGGACAGTCAAAATACTGAATAAGAACAGGAAATATTTCCATAGATCCATGATTGATGTGCGTCTGCAGCGACGCCAAAACATGAAATACTACTTCCCATTGTCTCAACAACAATGTCGATTGCTTGAGAAGTAATGACATTTCGACTAAATACTTCTGCCGTGGTTCTAGCTCTTTAAATATTTCTTGCAGTTTCCGTGTCTTGAAAAATTGTCACATTCAGAGTACATGTGCAACCCATTGATTTTAAAGAATTCTATCTTGGACATTTTGTCAGACACAATGAACAAATATGGTTTGTTGTAAATCAGCACCACGTTAAGGTTCGTATCTATCTGCGCACTGCTCTGAAAACACCTGCAGCGTGTTGCGATTAATTATTTTTTGAGAAAACTACTCACGCGCATTACACGTGTATGTCTACGAAAAGTACGTACACTACTAAAAACGCTTCTAAAAATTTAAATAATAGTATAGCTTAGTAGAAATATGATTTTTAGGCCCCTCAGAATGGCTAAAAACGGCCTTTTCAGACTGCCGTATCTAGAGATATATCGGCCGGATTCGAAAAACGCCATGATAGAAGTAGGCTCATGCGTTAAACTTTAAACGATAGTTTCCACAAATAAAATGACATGGTCACCGCTTCAAGTCCCATAGGAAAATGATTACTAGTAAAGGTTCGCACGCCAGTTGCGTGGCAGGCGCGTTGAGACGATACTGCGGTACATACGCCGGCTGACGACGCCCTTAGTGCGTTATCGAGTTTGTGCCTCACACATACTAACGCAGCCTTCCTAGATAAGAACCTTAATGCATAAACGTTCAGTTACTTCTCTAGAATTTAAATTCAGAGGGAGAAAAATTGATTTGTTTACACAGAATCAAGCCAGCTATGGGACCATTTCACATATGCAATGTCTCATCCTACTAAAAATCCGGACATTTTTAAGCATCAAGAAAATTCCGGCCGGACGTAAAAAAAAAAAAAAACATAAAAAGGAGGACATGTCCTCCTTTTGCCAGACGTCTTGTAACCCTACTGGCGGGGGAAGATAGACGCCAGCTGAACACTGCAAAACGTAGCAATAAATACTTGTAGTTTTCGAAAATCACGGGCTTGTCTGAAATTGTAGTTATCACATCCGCAGGTTTTCGCATGTGGGAATCGTGCCGGACGATGTCGTTGGTCGGCGGGTTTTCTCGGGGATCTCCCGCTTCCCCCGCCCCTTCATTTCGGTACCGCTCTACGCTCACCTCATGTCAGCCCTCACCAGCGTTAAAGACCTCAATGTTAAGCGCTGATCAAAATCCCTCACTCACATCCACAGGTGCGCTGTAGTAAATGAATGTTCATATTAATCACATGCTACTGAATTAAAAAAAAAAAGTTAGGCATCAATGAATAAATACAAACGAAACAGCAATTAGTATGTTAGTTATGGTGGTGTAGTATTAGAGTGCCCGGTCACCAACCATATGGAGGCAGGTTCTATTACTTTCGCGTCATTTTTTTATAATTAAACACAACATCATTTATCAGTTATGTATTAAATAAGTTCGTTTTAGTGATCGTAGTGAAATTAATATTTCAAATTTAATTTTTCTCTGTCACAAGTACAAATCAGGGGCGTATTGTGGTCGTATTCCAAGGCATGCGGTGCTAGGCAGTGACTATACTCAACACTGAGTTGTCTGCGAGAACATTAGACTTTAGGAGTAGATAGATACATTCTTCTTTCAGTAGCGTACAAGAGACAAGGAACATATTCTCCAGTAATATTCCTCGGTCTACATAACACAATCATGTTTGTCATATGACAGGTGGGCACATTGAGTCCATGTGCTCAAAGTGTGTAGTCAGAGATTACATTGCATTCCTTGGAACATGAACACGATACGCCACTGGTACAGATACAAGCCGTTATTTATTTTCTTTTTTACAAGACCAAACTCTGCAGTTTGACTAGGGATTTCTGTGGCAACTGGGTTACCGAGGATTTTCTTCTTGTGTGGGGCCCGAAGGGGGGGGGGGCAGATACCCTGACAACTGCGCCATAGTACCCAGTGGAAGTTTGAAAGTTTCAGGATATATTTCTTTCTATGTCGGGCGAAAAAATCGAACTTATTTAAATGTATCTCACAAGAGGTACTCGTCTTATGTTGGTAGAAAACAAGTTGTAGCGCCACGCGAATTATTCTTCACCTGAAACTGTTTACAGCGTTCCCAATATGTAAATAAAAAATACACACTTCAATTAATGCTTGAGTTAAATATTTTTTTTTTTAAATTTACACCACACCTATTAAATGCATGTTTTTGAGCATGTAGAAATGGCAAGAAAAAAAATCTATGCTTCAACACCATGTACGGGCAATTTTGGATTCGATTTAAAGCTAAAAAGTTTGTCATAACTACGATTTTTTTAGTTAATAGTTTCGTTGATATTTACCTTTTCATTTTGATTTGACCTTGTCAGTTCTGGGCTGTGTGAACATTGGAGCGGCTGTTGGCACAGTGGCTAGAGCACCCGCCTTCTCAATGCTCTGAAGGGACATCTCCCAAAACAAATTGTACAGCACGCGCCGTGTAAGTTGGCGGATAACGAGCTGGAATGTGTTGCATATAATATTACTATCGTTTTAAATTCGAATGGCTAATTTACATAGGTCGATTTCATTCCGGTATTTATAGGTTACTAGGTGTTTTTGCAGCGGCCTGCTGCTTGAATTCCTTGAATGTGCCCTTCACAATGTAGCTGGCCACTCGCCATCTAAGCTGGCGCGCAGTGTAAGGTGAGACGAGAAGAAGCGAATCCCACTGCTGGTTTAAATTTATAAGGTGTTTCGTAGCGCTGCTGTGCAACATAGATTCCGTTACGAAACACCAAAGAGAATTGTCACACGTTGAAATAGCTAGCCTTCGAAGTGGACTTTCAAGAGATGCAACCAACGTTGCTGGACTTCGGCCGATCCAATGATCCCGAAAGACCTTAGAAAGGTCTTCCCTAACAGCGATACCATAGTGGGCTGGCGTTGCGAACATGGCTTGCGCAACTACTCTAAAGAAATTAGGGGCCGCGGTGGCTGAAGGGTCAGACCTCTCGCCTCCCACCAAGGCGGTTCGGGTTCGATTCCCGGCGGTGTCGGTCCCCGGATTTTCGCATGTGGGAATCGTGCCGGGCGATGCCGTAGGATGGCGGGTTTTCTTGGGGATCTCCCGTTTTCCCCCGCCCATTCATTCCGTCGCTGCTCCAGACTCACATCGTGTCACCCCCACCAGCGCTATCTCTCACTCTGAGAAATTAGCACTGCGAATGACGTGTTGTTCGAGCATGATGTAAGAATCCAGTTTAGTATTTTCAGTATTTATCTTCGTATGGAAATGGCACTTCTTTGTACCCCGGTGAGTAATGAGTTATGCAATCGCTTGTATCCTCGGAGGATGTGCCTGTGAAAGGGACGCACGCGACGCGTGGTCGGCATTGCGTGCAGAAGCGTGGTCGGGTATCACGCATCACGCAGTCGACCCTTCCTTGTCTGACTGGTTGTAGGGGGAGACGCAGGTGCGAGAATCCCATACGCTGCCTTATCGACCGACGCCCTTAGAGGTTGGCCTCGCGTGTTGCATATTCCATTTATATGTCAGAACAATATTTTCGATGATATTACTTTAAAATACTGTTAAAATGGCGTTTTAACATCATACAAATTCCTTCTGTAGTAACCAGGGGTCCAACCCAATGTGTT
Organism: Medauroidea extradentata; assembly: GCA_003012365.1. NCBI lineage: Eukaryota > Metazoa > Arthropoda > Insecta > Phasmatodea > Phasmatidae > Medauroidea > Medauroidea extradentata. Next base: position 49,322 of record PNEQ01066920.1, on the reverse strand, counting down.
TAATTATTTTATTTTTATCTATTACTTTTATTTCATAGAAAAAATTTTTGAAATGTGTGATTATGTCGTGAATTATATTTATCTTGCGCTACAGTACAAGCATAACATTTGAACTTTTAACATATTGTTATAAGTTTAAGACAAAAACTTTATATGTGAGCGATTCCCATGAGTTCTTTTGGGAGAGATGTCTTATAATTAGAAATTAAAGAGTTGAATTAAGTTATTGATTTACTAGCTCACAAAGCTTACAACAACACAAAACAGCAATCAACTATAACTTTCACAACACAATTAGTTATGCACACAATTACTCATGTGTCACAGACACGTTAATTAACTTTGACAATCAAAGCACAAAATTGTCTACCATCAATTAATTAAACAGTACTAATCACAATAAAATTCAGTCATATATCCAATCAACAGTCTCTGAAATAGTGACAGTGTACAACCTTAATAGTCCGCAGTGGTGATGAATCGTGTGCTGCGCAGCACCCCGAGTGCACCGCTGTCTTCACTCTTGAGGTCTTCGGTTCGACTCACGTCGTGCATCTCCTCTTCACTTGTCAGCCCGCCGCAGCAGTCCTCTTGGTTCGCCCAACACTGTTCAGAAGGTAGCCACCTGCTGCCTCCCAGTAGACTCTGACGTCACCAATATGTCTTCACCAGTCTCTCACCACAAGCATAGCACCTTCCTCTAGCACGACCAGTATCGAACTCTCCCCAAATGTGCCGATTCTACGTTTTTATACTCCGGCCAAACTCCAGGGGTTCCCCGAATTACATGGGTCTAAACATAGACATTTCATCATGTTTCGGATGTGACTTGAGTCACGTAGGCCGCCCTCGTCGGGTTAAGACACAGTTGGGACAGGTATCTATGACGTAGCTTCGACGGGACTTCCATCACGTAGCCGCCCAGCCTATGAGTCAGGGCCAGTCCACAAAGTGTTACGAAACAGCCGCCAACCGCTGGCCTCCAGGTACATGGCACACATCAATATGTTTAGGCCGCAATCAGTAGAAATTTTTTTATATTCATAATTTTCTCGACTGATTGCGACCTGAATACACGTTTAAAGTGCCGTTGTGCCGTAGTTCAAGGTAAATAATAGTTCATGCTATAATCGCAAATTTCACACTTTCCTTTTAAAAAAAAAAAACATAAAATAGTTATTCTATAGGCTATTCAGGATAAACTGAGCATGCTTTGTTGACCAAACTTGTGTTAAATGAATAAAAGTACTAAAACAGACAAAACAGAATAAAAAATCTCAAAGGAATTCAGCTAGTTTTATATTTAACTGCAAGAATTCTGAAGATATAATTATGACAACTTTTAACAACACCCAGGCAAAACGGACGAACATAAAGAAAAACCAGATTCATAATTATGAAAAAAAAAAAAATGGAAGTAGTCAAAAATACAGCGAAAAGTGGACGACAAACAAACGGCAGAAGACAACACACGGTCCAGTTGAACGAAAAGACGTAACGTTTCGGGAATACAATATATTGCTGTATTTCAACTGAGACACAGCTGGTCGGAACACCAAAATGCGAATGAAGTTTCTCGCCGCCGCCGCCGAATTCTCGTATGCCATCCGAGGCCGTGCAGTCACAAGACCGAGAACCGAAGTTCCCGTAACTCGTTGGGTGTATCGTAAAAACAAGTGCACCCCGACAGTCTAGTTGCAAATCATTGAACTCTCGGCGGGGCGTGTGTATATGTTGTAGCTGGGTCTCCGGACCTTAATTTAAGGCTGGAAGAGAGTCGTTGCCATAATTAATACATTACGTGTTGGTGTTTCGGCGGAGAGTTGAGCTCCCACCAGCCACTAGGACTGGCGTGATGTACTGTCGTGTTGTCTAGTGAGGTGGTTGATGAAAGCGTGATTTCCCTGTAACTATGAGTGCCAGACATTTCATAGAAAATTGGGGCTTATAGTCTGGATGGTCTCTAAACTGCTCAGCCAATGATAGCGAAGCATATGTCATTTACTGGGCTCTCAGACAATGAGAGGCAAGTACTCTCCTGATTGGCTGAGCACCTTGTAGTAATAAATAACTGACCGAATTCCTTTGGGTTGCTTTTTTTCTGTTATGTCTGGTTTCTTCCCTTTATTCATTTAACACAGGTGAGTTCAACAAAACTTATAGCATAACTTCCTTAGCAACGAACATTTAAAAGTCTCACTTTTTTTAGTTCGATCATGTGTTATTTGAGAGAAAAAATGTAGAAAATGGTCCAAATATCATTATTACAGCATTCGAGCTCAAGTATCCGGAAGGGAAAGAATAAAAATGCATACTGGTGTCTTTAGTTAAGTCATTTGGCTTTTGATATATGAAATAAAACGCAATGTTACAGGTCTAATTTGCATGCTGTTAGACTACAACGACCGCAGTCGGCCTCGGGCTGTTAAGGCCGAATTTTTCTCATTTACCGCTTGTCTCATGTCTCTATGCTCAAAGCGCTTAATTGGCGTCTATCTTTACCTTGCAAACTTCCCTTAAAACGAGTTTTTCAGCCTTGTAGATAATGTATATTTTTTAACCTACACAAAAGCCGTTGACGTAAAATTGTTGTGTGACTTTGTTGTAAATTGGCTTCACCATGTAATGTAATTTTCGAGAAAGTTGGTATAAATATTTTAGCTAATTCATCAATGAAAAGGAAATTTTGTTAATCTAATAATTAACTACCATATGGTAGTATTTTGTCTCCACAAAATCAAAGATGCATAGTTAAAGCCAGTTATAAAATACAGTTCTACATTATTGACTCCCGTTTATGTTTAATAAAATATGAACTTGAGGAAACGTATAAACTCAAGTCTAAGCCTTTGAAATTTTCACATTAGAACTACCTGATGAATCTGAAAGGCTAAAACATATTAACAATTAAAAAAAAAAAAAGTATATTACTTAACAGCGCCACCAATATTGGTCAAATATTACGAACTTGTGTTTGTAGCAAGGTAATGCATTTTCCTAAACCATGATCATGATGTTTCCGAAATGTGTGTTTGAAGATAAATAAAAAAAAAACAATTCCAATGTAGTTTGTTATGTCCCTGACGTCCGCTCTTGTCTATAACTGAGAACACTGCCCGACCTCGGCACACTTATTACTGGGTATCATTTCCCTACCTCATTACACTACACAGGTATTACTGACATACAGTGCCCGACCTTACTGCATTACAAGTATTACTGACCAGTATTTCTCGCCATGAACACACACCGGTATAACTCGAGAATATTGACTTGGCTGTTGGCTGACCTCAATACCGTACAAATATTACTGATTAATTACTAATTAGCATTACCCCGACCGAACACAAACCACAGGATATACTTACGTATATTGCCCGACATCAATACGTTACAACTTGGGACTAGGTACGCTGAGTTATGGAAGTCTTTGATAAAATAAAGCTAACCTAATTTATTTACAATTGTTTACACTGGTGTGCTGAAATCTCTTGAATTCTTCTTGCAACCCGTCACTATCGCCACAACTCATACCAGGTGCTTGCCGGCCAAAGACTGCCTTTGTCTCTGCCACAGCTCTGTTTTGTACCCTAATCTAAAGTCTAGATTTCTCGCGACAAGTATTTATCTCAAAGCTCCTAGAAGGATGCCGCATCTGGGTCAAGTTACATCCCGCAGAAGAGAGTACATGCAAGAATACTCTAGACCAGAACTTCGGGCCACTTGCTTCAATTTCATAACTACCAAAAACACTCGGGGGCCAAAAGTAAAAAAAAATGCAGTCAATAATTATAGGCATTGTACGGAATAATTTAATTGAACTTAATGTTAGTCTAACATAAATGATTGTCATACGCAGAGATTACATTGACCTAACTATAACTATTAAGAAATAGCCTTTAAATTATTATAACAAAACATTTTCGCTGATTTCTGACATTTTAATGGCGGGCCAGTAGAAATCTCTCTGCGGGCCGCATCTAGCCCACGGACCGCCATGATATTTGCTGTAATTCGAGTATTTTACGAAACCCGAGATAGGCATGCAGGTGGCCGTCACCGCGCGTAGCAAAAAGGTAACATGAGCAGCACAGTGTACACGAATGTCCCTTAGTTCTGTCGCGACTGTATCTTCTTACGTCGCTCAGCAAGATTGTCGCGGCTCGCAACAATATCATAAAAATATTATTGAATAGTGTGTTCAGGTCGGGTAATGCTATTAGGCCTATATACCTCTTCGCCTACCCCTGACGGGTGTCAGTTTTTCTCACGGCGACGAGTCAGCCAGGAGAGAGAAGTTGAGAGGTAGAGATAGATAGAGAGAGAGAGAGAGAGAGAGAGCGAGAGCGAGAGCGAGAGCGAGAGCGAGAGAGCTCCTGAATAATGACGGCGCCCTTGCCAGGGGCGGGCTCGATAATCCTGCACATCGATCCTGGCTGGTGCGTGCGTGCCTGTTACACACCCCCTCCCCCGTACTCTGCTGCGTTCCATCAGCTCCTGCCCGATATCGGCTTCAAACGGGACGTCGCGGTAGGGAAACGTTTATAGGGGTTGGGGTTCTCGGAAGATGGCTGGGATGGTTCCCAGGGCTATATAACCCACTCCTTCCGTCGCGAATTGCGCTCGTGCAACTTACGCAGCTTGTAATCGGGTTCGCAGTTAATGGAGCTCCCTTGCCGTAGTTTCTTCTTGTATGTCGATGTATGTACTTAAAGAGTAGGCTTATGAGATCGCCTTTCTGGGTGTGCGTGAGGCAAACGCACTAGCTTCTACATAACCGCCGCCGCTGTGAATCTCAAGTAGCAACTACGCAAGGGTGACTGGTGATATAATTCGTTTATCTTAACTTTTAATTTTGATAACAGTTTTGCTTAATGAAATAACTGACTATTACCACTTTTATTAATACCAGTTCATTTTGTACTAAAAAATTAAACACATTACATTCAAAGTAAATTTTAATAATTTCAAACATGGTGTAATATTTTTATTTCAATAAAGTAACGTTCAATTATTTCTTTACGTACTGATTTCAACCTTATAGCAGATTTTCCATTATGAATCTTCTGCATTACGGTATGTTTTCACATTTACTGCATCGACGTTTGTTAATTTAATTTACTAGTTTTTACTAATTAATTGGCCATACTATGGGGTAGTTTTTCCAATGGCGGTGGGTGGTCGTTTGTGTGACCCATTGATATTTTATTACCTCGTGCTAAATTGGAGGCATATTTCAGAACCAATCAAAACTTTTGTGAAAGTGATTTTTTACCCCACGAATCTGTACTGTCATTGACTTGAAATGTGTTTTTAAATGTGACGACACTAATCACCTTTGGTATGTACAACTTTCGTTCTAATTGGACCATTACTTTTTCCACCATCAGTAAATGTTTAGCTCAGTGTAGAATATAGCCAAATTTTCTATAAAAAATGATATATTTTCGACGGTTGTGAATCAGATTATTCAAGTTTGGTTTATTTGGTAGATCTTGGGCCCCTTTATCACCCGCCTCTTTATTCACGTCTACTCCCGGAACTAATATATATATATATATATATATATATATATATATATATATATATATATATATATATGTGTGTGTGTGTGTGTGTGTGTTATATAGATGTGTATATATATGTGTGTGTGTTATATAGATGTGTATATATATGTGTGTGTGTTATATAGATGTGTATATATGTATATGTAATATATATCATGTCCAGAAACAAGCACATAATAAGCACATCACGGGAAATTGAAGACTAAATAAAGTACATTTTATATGCTCAATAGGCTATGGCAACATAGAACTGTAGTTCGTCCCCATCTTACTACTACTGTTCTGGCCTGAATATTTTGGGTCCAGGCTAAAACCCCGTAAGTCTTAACATGATTCTATGTTTACTTCGCGTAAAATACAAAAATAATACCTGGACGTGGTGCGCAGCAGGGTACTTTCTTCGTGTAGTGTAGTCACATTGTGCACATAAAATTTCGTCGTACAACATTTTGCCACTTTGCTTTACGTCTCCGATTCAGCGCAGGATTCGGGCGATGTGCTTATGAGTTTGTGTCTGGACATTTTGTATATACATACACACACAGCACACTTTCACGTAGTGAACCAAAAGTAGTGGTCGTAAATAGCAAGAGATGAAAATAACGTAAAACCATACATTTATTGTTATACTTGCATTGAGCCTAAATTAAAAAAGAATTAACGTTTTAATTGCACATTTCACATTTTTCTACCCAGAATAAAAAAAAAAAAAGATAAATAAAATAATTTGATAAGTAAAAGTTGAAAACAGGACTAAATTAATTTTTTAAAAGTCAAATAATTTTGTCTGTAATTTTTTTTTAGCAAAAAATTTATCATTTTAATGTAATAAAAGCTTTCAAACAGTAAATAAGTGCAACATCCCTCCTTTTTTTTTCTGACAGCAGCACAACTAACGGTAAAAATGTCCCTTCCCGAGCAAACTATAGCTTCTTAGGCTGAGTTTATAAACTACGCAACAACGCTAGAACGCTAGAATCGCATTTCGTAAAATACGCAACAAAATTTCAGTTTTTTATAAATATCTTAAGCGACACGGTGTAACCAACACTATCACTCGAAATTTCGAAGAGGCAACATAAAGTTTTTCTTTGTATTTTCACATTACGATTATGTTTTGTCACACATCTGTGTTTTATACATATTCTGTTGTTGCAATATTTTGAAATAGTAACCAAATTATAAGCATCTTGTATTTGAAGACTCATTCTAAACAACATTAAAAATATATGACGAAATGACAGAATCAGAACCTTCTAAAGTCAATTGCAACTAGTTTAAAATGTTTTCGTCCAATAAACTGTCTGTGTAGAAGGCGGTGAAATGCAAGAAATTGAAAGTTGGTGAACTTTTGCGTTACAGCCTTGCCTACTTGGGTATTTTATAAACGAATATATATTTTTTATATGTTCAATTTTTTTGGGACTTACGGTCTTGCGTAGTTTATAAAACTAACCTTAGTTTGTGCCAGTGCCTTCTGAAGCAAGCCTGTGTTGCTAGGCGTCGAGATACGGCAGGGACATCGCGTTCCTCCCAGTCTTCCGCGGCCGTAATTGGCGGAGCAGTAAGGGTGACGTGGGTAGGGGAGGGGAAGGAGTTCTGGGCTTAATTGGCTGTTGACGGCGGCAATTGCGACGTCGATGCACGCACGACGCCGGAGAGCGCGTGTGCTGGGAGTCGCCACAGACGTTCCCTCCAGCTGCTTTCAAAGACACAGCCCGCCTTCCTCGTTTATTTAATTACTCCTAGTGGATGCGTGCTTTTTCAACCAGCTATGGTTAGACGTTGAGGGCCCTGTGTACAGAGCCTGCAGTTACCAAGTTCAAGTACGGGCAATTTTAAAAATTCAACACATTTCTGAGATAAACGAGAATAATTCTTCGCAATGTCAGAAATATTGTGGTAGAAATTAAGTTAGCAAAAGTTATCTCATGTAGGATAAAAAAAAAAATGCAATTTTTTTGCAGCAAAAATTCTTTCAAAACATTCAATTACAATTTAGCACTTTAAACCGTTGTCATTTTAATCCACTGAGAAGTTATTAATTTTAACATTGATTGTCCACTATTCCGTAACTGAGATTTTTTTGTGTGCGTGTGTGTGAGCGTGTGCGCGCGTGCGTTTGTGTTTTTTTTTTTTGTGAAGGGGATAAAATAGAATGAACCCCTCTATATTTTACAATTTTGCACCCAAAGATATACAAAGTTTGCTAACGCAAATAACCCAAAATTAATCATAGTATATATTATATTATTTATTTTTATTTATTTTTTTTTGTTGACGAACTCTTATTTTGCAAAATGCCTTTACGCATACAGTGTTAAAAATTTTCAAAGTATTCTCTTAATAATCATTTGAGATATTTGCATCGATGTGAAAAAATAAATTCTTAAGCTGGGCCTTAAGTGAGCCGGCCAACGTAATGAAGCATCACTACCTCCAGGTGCTAGTTAACTCAGTGCCATACTGCCATAGCTCTTTGCTTGGTTATGCGTTATGAGTATAGTGTCTTGCATTAATATTAATAAAATAGTACTTGTTTCTGTTACATTGTTCCCAGATTAGGATGAGGAATTTTTTTCTTGATAGTCTGTAATATTTATCAATATTTGCATTGTGTGGTTTTGTATTTATTCTTAAAATATTTTTATGTGTTTGCTTTATGTCACAAAAGTCTTTTAGTTTTCTAATCCTTGATCATTGAGGAAAGAAAAAAATATGATAGTATATTTATCAGCAGAATCCGTTGCCAAAATATGGCGAACAGAAGCACTTTTTCCCTTCTTAATTTCCGTTGGTGATTTGGTGCAGTCGTTGCGTTCCAGTAAATGTATGCAATCAGTTATGAATTTTATATTCGGTAGGTCTACTACAGAACACTGCAGAAATAATCTTATTTTGAATCTTATTTCTTGAGTAACCGACGTAGGTCACTACAAGCTAGAGTACTTTCTTACGTCAAACATCCAGGTCACAGAGTGTAAAGAGAGTGCTTAAATTTTAAACTAAGCTTAATACGTCATAGTTTGAGGTAAGTACGATATTCTTGAACGTACTAATGTACTGCATGTTAAGTAGTTTCGTTCACAAAGGAATGTGCCGTAATCTCAAATCGCGGCAAGACGATTCAGTAGTAGGTAGGAAAGCCACTCAAGACGCCCGCCTACTGGCCGTGTGTTTGTGTGTGAGTGAGGCACGTCGCCAAGGGCGATGTTGACCGGCTCATCAGCTCGGTATCGCCTCTATCGCAAGTTACTGAAAAGGCGTTCAGTGGTATCATAGATCACTAGCCTGACTGACACTTTCAGTGGTGACCCTATATTTTTATTGGTAAAACGTTTTTTTTTAAAAAAAAACGTACTTACGAACACGCTGTAATGCATTTTAAGCGCGTGGTAGACGAGGCACTTAAGGGCTTGGGCCCAAATCTCTCGGCTTTCGAGAGAATTATTTTTTTAAATCCATGCGAGAGTCAATATCATAAAATTGCTTCGTCACTTTTTTTGCAAATTGGTTTTACTATGCAATGTAATTTTTCGAGACAAACTGTATGAGTCTAGCTAATTCATCAATTAAAATGAAATTGCGTTAATTAACTAATTAGCAACTGTTTTTCAGTGTTCTGACTTGACAAAATTAGAGTATGCAAGTTAAATAAGTTGTAACAAAGTTACGAAGCGATTTTACGTTATCGACTCCCATTTATGTTTTAAAAAATAATTGACATTAAATGCGAAGAAACTCGGGCCCATGCCCTTAAAGTCATGCTCTCTTGTCTCCACTTTTTTATTTAAAGATATTAATTTTTCACACTTCAAAGCGAGCAAATATCACAAATCTGACAGTTTTGTTTAGAATCGTCATCTCCATGTTGGCAGATTTTATCAAGGCAGTAATTACAATGGTTTAATCTAATTATGTAACTAAAAAATTACGGATAATTGACTTTTTAGTCGAAATCGTATAATTTCTTGTTTGAAAAAAAAGGCACCATGGCAAAAGTCATTTTAAACAAAACTGCCAAACATATTTGTGATATCTGCTCTCGTTTAAGCTGAAAAAAAATTATCACAGATAAAGTAGCCTCTAAACAAGAAAGCATGACCTTGATGACGTTCAAATAGGAAACATAGTAATTTTATATTTGTATGGAATATTGTTAGTTTTATAAGCGTTGCTTGGTAGAACATATTCATCTCACAAAAAAACACCTCAGCCAATTTTCTCATTAGTGGCATTTCAAAGTCAAAATTAGAATGTTCTTCGATCGTTCAAGCCCCAGAAACTAACGAACACAATTAAATAAAAAGCTTCACATCGAAACTACTTATCACGGGCTACTCTAGACGCTTCTATCCACTATAAACGATTTCCGTATTTTAAAAAATATACGAAAAACAAAATAATCCAAAATGGTGACTGACATCCCAACAAAATAATCAAATATGGTCACTGATATCCCACCTTAAACAAACAATATAAAAAAGCTATCCTTATGAAGTCTGTTCAGCCGACCGCATGCCGCAATGCCTTCTTTGGAGAAGTCTCTTTCTGTTCTTCGCAATCGGTTAACGGGGCATCGCCGGGTAGCGGTAACAGAGCAGATTTGATCTTTGCCACGGGCGTTAATTATAATCAGTGCAGGCACGCGGCGTAACGGCACAACTGCCTCCCCTGCCCCATGGAGACGGCATAACACGGCTTCATTAGTGCGGCGTCCCGCCATAAACTAGATGGCGTCACGAATGGCCGAGAAACACGAGGCTGTATATATGTTGCTAGTTGGCGTGCGTCCTGATATACCGGTTAGGTCAGGACGGAGTAAGTGAGGAGATTTTGTCAGCGTTCAACATCTATGCCTTTATAGCGCTGGTGAGAGGTGACATGATGTGAGAACAGAGCAGCACCGGAATGAAAAACCGAAAAAAACCCACCGACCAAAGTCATCGTTCTGTTCGATTCCCACATGCGAAAATCCGGGGACCGACCCCGCCGGGAATTGACCCCGGATCGCCTTGGTGGACGGCGAGTGCTCTAGGCACTGCGCCAATCGCGGATCAGACACTCAGTTTTGCTTGATAACTGAATCCTCCGTAAAATTACGGACAATTCGTTTTCCTCTCAAAAAAATTGTAGTTCTTTAACTTACTGGCACTCCATTATCGAAAAAAACGAGTAACTCATTTGCAATGTTTTTTTTTTCTTTTCGAGATTTTGATGTACCATTTAGTAACCAGAACAATTTCTCGAATTTGCCGGGACTCGAACCCATGACCTTATGGACTCCGGGCAGACACTCTAACCATTGTACCACAGTGACAAAGTCATTAAGCGAGTTCCATGCAGTGGTATAAGACGAACTTTTAAAGAGACAACTTTTGTTTTTGACATCCTGATTTTACATAACTTCATTAGCATCATTATTAGAAAATATATTTTACTCTATAGAAATAAATAACTTTAAGGGCGCCGTCTACTAGAATCGTGAAAAAGCGCGCAGACCTTTAACAATCCTGATTTCATTCGAAAACCATTCAACATGTTGTCACGCGGTTAGGCTACGAAAAGCATTTAAGGATCTTAGTACAGGTATATAATTTTTCCATTAACTGTTATCGTTCCTAACAAGTATGTTTTTGAGTGTGAAAGTGACCGAATCGGGACTTTTGACGCAGATTTTTATGTAAGAATAATAATTTTCACAATATTCTGAATATTATAGACCTGTAGAGCGACTCTTTCCCTTTCGTCGCGTAAGATAAAATAATAAGTGTTGTCGCTGAAAGTCCCATAGTAAAAACGGTTCTGCGGGAACCTTGCACGCTAGTTCAGCGCTTGGCTCGTTGAGGCGACGCGGCATTTGATGCGCGCTTCAATGTCGACCTTACTGCTCCGTCGTTTTTGAGCCTCTCACGCGCGGGTAGACGGCGCCCTTAAAGGTGCATACCCGCTGGCGCGAAGCGCAGAGAGGAGGTGCGACTTTTTATCAGCTGTGATAGGTTCCATGTTGTGACGTGTGTGTCCGCCCACTGCAGGATAAGTGAAGCGAGGAGAATAAAATATGTGTGTGGCCTCCTCGGTACACTTCAGTCAAAGGGTTGTTCGGCCCTTTGCCCATGCGAGTCTGTTCTCTTCGCTCGCGGCAATGTGTGGACAAGAAAGCAGCGCTTCGCTTCTATTATCTTAGCTTGTCTTGTCTTCTATTCATTTCGCACCAGTGTGCATGCACAGTAACTGTAGGAGTCATAGTGATCATTAATGCCAGCATTTTTTCAAAGAAACACAATAAAACATGCTTTACAACTGTCAAAACATATGTCCATGAATTTATGGAATGTTACGGTCAAACATCCGTAAACTGAGAATACGAACAAACTTCCGTAAACAAAAAATTACGGCAGCAACTTCCTTACAATTTCAGTACTTTTTTTTTTTATAAATATTTCTGTGAGTTTACGGAAATTTTTCGCAGTGTTGGCGCTTCCGCAATTCAGGACCTTGAACGCACAAAATACGTCAACCCCAGGAGGTCACGAGTTTAGAGCTATGACGAAATAAATGGTTACATAGTGTGGACAACTACCTAGAAGAAAATAGCAACATTCATACCGTACTTATTTGAGGAAAAAGTCAGGTTAACCCAAACTTGTTGGTCAACAAAATTAAAAAGAAGTCATGGTTATTCACTTTTGGTCATCTGGAGACAAAACAAAGTTGGAAATCTTAGCTTTGAAAGGATCTTGGTGGCCGAATGGTCAGACCATTCGCGTCCCACCACCGGTTCGAGTCCCGGCGGGGTCAGTCCCCTGATTTTCGTATGTGGAAATCGTGCCGGACGATACCTTTGGTCGGCGGGTTTTCTCGGGGATCTCCCGTTTTCCCGCTCCCCTGCCCCCTTACCACTGCTAAAGACCTTGATGGTAAGCGCTGACCAAAACCTCTCACTCACTCAGAATTTTGAGACTGTGCTTACATCAAGATCCATATCGTCTTTATGTGTAGAACGCTATATTGGAGCGCAGTGTTTTATTTACTTGTGTTCGGTGGATAAATAAATACTAAAAACACCAGTTGAAATATGCACGTGTTCAAAAGTCACGAGCAAACATTTACTCAGAATGATGCATTTGTTATGTGTGATTATTTGCATCCTACTTTTATTAACGAGATTTCGGCTGCAGAGATTGTTCTTCAGAAATACGTTACTAGAGATAAAAATTTCCTCATAAACTGTGCAAGAACTCGTCTCTAGGAGTGTTGGTTTTTCCTGAATTTCCTAAGAGAAACTTACCATTTAAAACGGATGCTTTTAGTTCTGAGTTATTAATGTACTGTGTACTTTTATGGTGGCCACCTGAGTGGACGCATTTTGTACGATCAAGTCCAGGAAATACGGAGAGTAAGGATGATTCAGTATGCGCATCACGTCTCTTCATAGCCTCTAGGCGCAAGTCAGTAAACTGGTGTGCATTATTTTCATTGATAACTCACCTCTATGTAACATTCACTGGTAAAAGTATCAATTTATTACGTGATGATAGAAATAAACGTATGTTGTACCCGCTTATATCATTTACTAAATACTCTGAACAAGATCATAATGTCCAAAATGAACCGCAAGAACACCCATTTTCGCTGTTTTAAACTACGAGAAAATAAGTTTCAGTTATTGTATGTGGACCGAAAAAGGATATACACGCAACGCTCTTTGAATGATATTCGTAACCAGACATCAGTCACATACGTTGAGTAATTTCAGCATTTTTATTTAAATACAAAAATATTTTATTTCTGTATTTATATATTATGACAACTTGTTGCTTGCAATATTGCTATTCACTGTGAATTTTTTCAGTTTGGTTTGTCGGTTGGTTTTATTTACGTACATACAAATTTTGAAATTTACAAGCCATTACGCAAATTCTATGAGAGATAAATAAAAAATTTTCATAAGAAAGAAATTTAGTTATAATTTATATCTTAAATAAGATATATACATATAGTGTGTGTGGTACAAATATAAAAATTTGATGATTAAAATTGTTGTACACCGTGCCTTTATGTCTTAATGCTTAAGTATTTAATTGTGTAAACCCCTCTAAAGGTTGACATACGGAGTGGTCTCGGCTAAACAAGGCCGCAGACAGAGATCCTCTCTGGACTTGTCTCGTGGACTGGCTGGACCGGAAGCCGGGCCCAGGAAGCCGATGAATGTTTGAGGTCGCTAAGCCAGGCTCTGTGAGCGCTGCCGGTTGGATTATTTAGGTAGCCCCCCTCCTACCCGAGCACTCACCCTCGTCGTGTGTTCGATTCGGTCCCCTCTCTCGCGCCTGCCTGTGACCGCGTCGGATGTTTGGACAGCGGCACTGAAGAATGTTCGTGTACTCTCCTTCCCCTTCAACCATCTGCACAGTCGCCGGGAGAGAACCGGGTAAATACATAAACCTCGGGGGCTTGCGTCGCCGTCCGTGTTTCGCAGCCCTTGTTGCCCGTTGTTGTGGGCTCCACCTTGAGTGTTCCATAGCTCTGCCAGATTCTCACTACACCTGTAATAAGCAAACTTCTGTTTCCCCTGGGTTATTACAACGAGGAATATGTTTTGAACAGTAACAAGAAAGGAGAGTATGTTAATTAAAACAATATTATTCGCATAGTACAAAAATTAGTTATATTATTTTAGCTATTTAAATTAGTTCAAATATTTACGAATGTCATTAAAAAAAGATGTAAATCAAGAGTGTGATCGATGTGGAGCAAACTCGCCTTCAGTGGACCGTTATATGGATATGTCAGCACGTAGTGTGTTCGTTTGTGTGGTGAATTCTTCAATTGAGATCTACATTATTTGAAAGTCACTATATAAAAACTACAAAACAGTAATCCTTGATAATTATATTTGCCAACTTTGTGAACAAACATTTACCCAGAATGATGAATTTATTAAGCGCGATATCTTGCGCAGCAATTAAATGTACGAGATTTCGGCGTCAGAGATCGGTGTGGTATATGCTAACCGAGAAAGACTTTTGCTTAGAATGTTGACAAAAACTATTGTCTAGGATTGCTGTTTTTTTTTATTTTTGCAAATTAGCCTCGAGAAACGTACAATTCTGAACTAATGATTTTAGCGCTGAATTATATACCACGCACTCTTAACTGTGCTTTTAAGTTAAAATGTGCTAATATTTTTAATCTAGAATTTTTACTGCCTGCGTTAATGAATCAGTATCAAATTTATTTAATTTTCGGTATTGGTATAGTAAAATTACTTGCGTCACTGGATGGGGTGCTTCCTTTGTGTAGTCGTTAGGACGGTCTTAATCGACTATAGCGATCCAAGTTCAATTATCAGTGGTTACAAGGATGAGTGATTTTGTAAAATTTGGTTAACATTGCCATAAACGCGTGGGTTAAATTTTCGTACTGCTGATCCACAGGCTGCAGCCTGTATAATGCAACCTAAGTTTACTCTATCCGCGTTAAATTCAACGCCAATAGAACAGTCAAGACCATGTCATTGCTGCACCCCTATTTGATTGTTGCACGCTTTGCAAGACAGTCGCTATAACTGCATATGTTGCAGGCGTTACAACAAATGCAAATTTTTGACATAGGATTTTCTCGGGAATCGCTATCTGTAGAAATTTCCTATAAGACATTGTTAATTAATATTGCCCGCCAATGTAGTGTTTCGTCGTTCAATCTGAATGGTGATGGAGTGTTTGGAAGCTAGAAGTAGATGTAAGAGGCCGTGCCGATTTGAATGATGGTGGGATAGTGATACTAACAAATAAAATAACTTAAAATAACGGAAAGTCACCCACTAGAAACTGTTCAGTGTTTCGTTGTACAGATGTCCAGAAACAATCGTATAACCATCACACCAAGCGAATCCCGGGCTAAAATAGAGACGAAAATGTAAATGGCAAAATGTTGTACTGCGACATTTTATATGCACAATGTGGCAACACAGCACTGTACTTAGGCCCCTCTTGCGCTCCACGTGTATCTTACTTCTTTTACTACTTCTGTTCTAACCTGCATATTATGGGCCCAGGTTAAAATCTCGAACAGTCCAAACATTATTCTGTGTTTGCTAGACGTAATATACACGAAATAATACCTGGTGTGGAGCATGCACCGTACAGTGGTGCCACATTGCGCACGTAAAATGGTATTGTACAACATTTTGCTACTTACATTTTCGTCCCAATCTAGCCCATGATTCGCGCGGTGTGCTTGTTTGTGGACATCCTGTATAATATCAAGCAGGATTTGAAATTTTATTAAATATGCATTTTGTAGATATATTTTCCTACCATATTATGAAGATATATTTTCCTACTATATTTACGTTTTTGTGAGCTATCGCCACTCAAAACCAACACACTCCATCCTGACTCAACTTGTATATATGTGTGTACACATGCAAATAATTTTCTTGAAGAACGGTTACCTTGGGCGAGTAATGATGAAAAAGTTTTTTGTCAATAAGGCTAATCGCGAAAAACGACTGCAATTCTAAAAAATATACGTAAATAAAACATTTATTTCTGGAACAAAATTATATTCTTCGATGAAAGTAAATTTAAAATGTTTGGTTCGAATGGAAGATTCACAGTGTGGCGACAAGAAAACTCGGAACTACATCCAAACAATTTAATACCCACTGTAAAACACGATGGTGTTTCAGTCATGGTATGGGGTTGTATGAGTGCTGAAAGAGTAGGAAAATTACACGTTATTTAAGGTACAATGGATCATAGGATTTACAGTACATAGGGCTATAAATTTAAAAAAACAATCTTGGTACCAGCAAGTGCGGAAAAACTTGGACTTAAAAGTGAATACATGTTTCAACAAGACAACGATCCGAAGCATACAGCTTACGATACCAAAAATTGGTTGTTGTATAATGTTTCGTCCCAATTACATACTCCTACCTAATCACCGGACTTGAATCCTATTGAGCATTTGTGGAGTATTTTAGAAAATTTAATTCGGAAAAGACAGGCATAGATCGTGCGGAGTTTATAAAAAAAAAAAAAAGGAATGGGATGAAATTTCATCAACCATCACAAAAAAATCGTGTTGATTCGATGCCACGAAGACTGCAGGCAGCAATTGATTCAAAAGGATACACAACGAAGTATTAATTTAATTTTTTTTTAGCCCGGAATCGTTGTATTTCGTTATTTTTGTTTTGCAAATTGAAATAATCTTATTTATATATTTTTTTTGTTTGGAATCAATGCAAAAATATGAATTTATACTGTTTTTTGTTCATTATGTATTTTTCGATAAAATTACACTATTATTTGTAAAAAAAACTCTGTGTACGAATACTTTTTTCACTCACTATTGCTACGGATTACTTGTTTTGAAACATTTTGAAATTAAATTTTTCTTTGGAGGTTACAGTCTGGAATGATGTATATTCTCGCGTGGCTTGCTGGTCTGCAATTTCGCAGGCATCGTTTCATGTTTAGTTATATTTTGTTAACCCCCGACGCAAAAAGTGGGATGTTATAAGTTTGACGTGTCTGTGTGTGCATCTGTGTATAGCTCTCTCTGGCATCGTAGCTCCTAAACGAATGGACCGATTTTGATGCGGTTTTTTTCTTGTTTGAAAGCTGGCGTGATCGAGATGGTTCTTAGCTATGATTCAAAGAAATCTGTTCAGCCGTTTGAAGATAATGAGCTCTGTTCTAGTTTTTAACTATTTATTCTAGGAAGTGTTGTTTAGCAACGATGCAATGAATGCAGCTACATACTCATTGTTTTCATTTTCATCGCAAACGATGAATCCTAGATATTTTCAACTAGGACATTTTTTAACCACCGATGCAAAAATAGGGGTGTTATAAGTGTAAGTCTGTGTATATGTCTGTGGCATCGTAGCTCCTAGACGAATATACAGTTTTTATGGAGTTTTTTTATTTAAAAGCTGACGTGATCGAGATGGTTTTTAGCTACGATTCAAGGAAATCTTTTCAGCCGTGTAAAGATAATCGTCTCTTTTATATATTATTTTTCGAGTGAATGTGAGCAATTACAGTGGTCTAATCAATTTGAAATTTAGTATCCTGTGAGTCAATTTTTTTTATATTTTAAATATTTACGAGTTATTTTATCTGCAAAATTTTACTATGAAAAACACTTAAAATAGATGAGTAGTTTTCAGCTCATCATTTATAACGCGCCCTATTAAATTTCTACTTACGCGGAGTCCAAGGAATAGTGCCGTGAGCAGGGATGATTTGGACATTACAAAGTATTAATTTCACGTATTCGGTAGCCTAGCTCTAAATTCCGTGTGAGAAACAGCCACATGAAATTTAAAGAATATTTATTCACTTTTGTCAATTATAGAAAATAAAAACAGCATTAAAGTGTCTCATGGTACCCCACGTGTCCAAAGTCGTTACTTGAAACATCAGTGAAAACTGTAATCTGAAAGTGTTTGTGAAATGTTTTGTAGTCTGTATATGTAGGCCAGCTACCTGACAATTTTAGCCAATTAAAATTATTACTTCAATATGGTATTTTGTCTAGACAAGAGGAAACAATAACAAAAAAATTGTGGTATCCGTTGAAAGTAACTTTCAATTATATTCTCTCCATTTAACTGTGTCCTTAACAATTCTAGTACTCCGCTATTCAGCGATTTTAATTCGTCGGTGAACGATATAACCGCGTCTAACTAGTCGTCAAATTGTGAAAAACAAAATACGTAAAAATGTTTTTTGGAAAATACGCCCTTAAGAAAGATATTTTTGTTATTTATACGGACTCTTTTCAGATCAAATAATTTTTTGTATATATATGGTACATAAAACTACAGTTAATATCAATATATTGGACATATCTTGTCTACTCAAAATCATAATTTCATGTCACGTATTGTTGTCCGTGAGTCTGTATACGTTCTAATATTTTATAAGCTACTGTATGTGGTTTTGAACTTTGTTTGTAGACTAATTTATTGGGAAATAATTAATATTTTTGATACCATGAAATAATGTTACTTTGAACCAGTCTGAGTAATTTTGTCCTACCCAAGTGTTTTATCATTTGAAAATCCCAAGATACCCTTCATTCTCTGCGATTGTTTGTTATTAAAAATGTGGATGGTGAAGTCATCATCAGTATAAAGGGCAGGAAACCGTTACTTAAAACTAAGAAATTTTTGGTGAAAATGACCCTTGAAATTGGGCAAACTAGCTTCATTTTATAGCAGTAAATGTGTGCACACCATTCAAAACGGTTTTTGTATTCAGCATGTGAAAATAATTTCTGTGGAATATGCATTTCGATCAGTGATTATTTGCCATATAAAATAATATTAACTGTCATGTTGTAATGTGTAACCATTTGTTTGTGCAGGTAGTTGCTGATAGAGACGTGATGCGGTTGCACCGCGCGTTCATCTGTCACCATGAGGTCACTCTTGTTGCCACTGCTGCTGTGGACTCTGTCTCTCCTAGCGTCTGCAGACGACAGCTGGTCCAACTGCCCGCCTGCGTGCAAGTGTAACTGGGTCTCCGGCAAGAAGTCGGCCGACTGCAGCAATGCCAGCCTCACAGCCATTCCCGCCAGCCTCAGCAGCGAGATGCAGATCGTCGACCTCTCGTACAATAACCTCGCGTTGCTGCCCTCTGAAGCATTCCTATCCGTCAAACTCGTCAACGTGCACAAGCTGAAGCTGCGTTGGTGTAACATTAACTCCGTACACAAGCGCGCCTTCGCCAACCTCAGCATCTTGACTGAACTGGACCTGTCGCACAACATGATCACCACCCTTCACCCTGCCACGTTCCGCGACATTGCACGCCTCACCGACCTCCACCTCAACTACAACCCCCTACGCAAGCTGGAAGACGGTCTGTTCAACAACCTGATATACCTGCAGACCGTAGAGGTCACCGACTGTCAACTCTTCTACGTCGGCCACAAGACGTTCCTCAACGTCCCTAAGCTGAAGACCCTCAGGCTGGGCAACAACAACTTGACCACGATGAAGGTCGCGACGTTCGAGTACCTGGACAAGACGCTGCGCAGCCTGGAGCTGTACGGCAACCCGTGGAACTGTAACTGCAACCTAAAGCCGTTCATCGACTGGGTCGTGCAGAGGAATCTGTACACGTCGCCGACGGGCTGCCAGGAGCCAGCGCTGCTACGGGGAATGTCGTGGGTCGATCTGAAGGCGGACGACCTCGCGTGCCGACCGTACATCAGCGTGCCGACGCCGGTGGTAGAGGCGTCCGAGGGTTACGCGACGCTCCGCTGCCAGTCGTCGGGCAACCCTTTTCCCGAAATGCACTGGGTATTCAACTCTCGCATCATCGCTAGCTCCGACAAGCACGTCTTGCGGGAGAGCGTAGACTCGGTGCGGTGGCTGAACCTGACGGTGGTGGACGTCGGCTGGGACGACGCCGGCGACTACCTGTGCGTGGCGAAGAGTCCTGGCGGCATAGAGGAGAGGCGCGTGCAGCTGAAGTTGTCAACGGGAGACACGGGGGGAGGCGTGGTCGTGGAGGGCGGCTACGACGTCGGCACCCTCGCGCTCATCGTCGGCCTGGCTGTGGGAGGGGCGGCCTTCCTCGTGGTCGTGGCACTCGCGCTCTACTGCTGCTGTCGCGGCAGGCGGCGTCGCTCTAAGGACCCCGCTGCACGCCCCGCTGTCAACGGCGACGTGCAGAGGTCAGCCGGCGCCCACGAGGAGAAGTTCCCGCTGACGGCCGTCAACCCAGTGCAGAAGCCACCGCGACGTATCGAGAGGTCCCTCGATCCCAACGGCACCGGCGACTGCACGGACGTAGAGTGCAACCTTCTCGACAACGGATCCACTTACAGTGAGTACATGCGCCTCCCTACTCTTAATTTACAAATAAGGTGCCCATAACTCTCGCTACCTATACCGTTTGGCCATTCCAGAGGTAAAGATGAAAACTACTTGACAACTAACATTAATTTACACTGTATTTGGAGACTTGCAAGCGCTGTGGATTTAGTTTTTTTGGAATGATGGTTTTCTGATGTGGTATTTTAATGGGAGATATTTTAGTTACTTAGAATGCAGATATTTAAAAAATTGCCACAACTAAAAAAACAAAATATACCACAAAATTAAAACATTGCTATGATAAATACCAATAACTTACTGTTGTTTTGACCTGTATCGATCGGATACGTACGTAACTGTATTAAATTGTTTGAAAATTGTAGTAAAAACTGCACGTTCAGTAAAACGCTGTTACCTTACTTGAAGTGATGCTTGTATTTCAATCTAATTGATTGGATTCTCTCATTTTTCCTAATCGGACAACTGCGATCAAAATATTATACACTAAAAATTGAATGTATATTTGAAATATTTATGTATCTGATGTAAACTTGCAAAAAAAAGTTGCTATTCTATTTGAGGGATAGGGAAACGGGGGTAGTTAGAATTTTTATTGTAATTTTTGTTTTTATTGTTTATGTTTGAAATACTTGTAAGTTATTATGTTAGAGCATGCCTTTGACTAGTTTGAGTATCGCGTCGATATGGTTCGTGCTGCTCGTGGTGGTCACATCGAACATTTACCAAGGCATGGTACAAAAACTTAAATGATTTGAAGTTCTTATATTACTGCTTGGTCAAATCAGTATGCCTAACATGCGATTTCAAGTCATTATGTAAAGCTTTAATTTTCATTCTCTTCCTTACTGATTAAGACGTCACATAAAATGCTTGTCCTGAGTGGGGCGTTCCGTCAAGTTTGGGTGAACTTCTAAAACTCCTCTCAAACACATCATAAAAGCAGTTGAAACCAACAAATATTGTTGTGAGGACACCTAACTTCAAACATGTAACAACAGTGGCTACTCTAAAAGGCATCGTGTGCAGTTCCTTAATGTTTTTTGTTTTCCATGCATCAATGTTGTTAGTGCACGTTTCACTATAGTAAGAATTGAGGGAATAGGGCGCTAGGCTAACAAAGTAATATAACAGACAGAGGTACAAGTATTTACAAATGATACACATTTTTTTTTGCAGAAGTATGGTTGCGACGTTTTGCCTATATTAACTGGCTTCCGTGGGCGGCAAGATCGATATATTTTCAAGTATCATCTGTAAGTTCTTATACCTCTGTCTGTTATGCGTATTACTTTTTCACTGTAGTAGCTTATACACAACAGCTAACTGGGATATATATCACGCACACGATGGTTGCGAACCAGTGAAAATATTTGTTCATTTTCTGTCGTGTATAGGGCCTACTATGAAACTCGAGTAAGAGTGTACACATAACAGTTGGAGAGAATTTTCAAGTGTGTTCGTGTAGTACACATTTGGTTGAAACCACGCACAGAACCAACGCTAGTCAGCGAGGACTGAAAGGCGTGTTGGCAGAACTAGAAGTGTTTACGGGTTGATCGTGTTCTGCGAGGCGGAGGCTTACTCTTTCAAGTTGAGGGAAGGTGGCTGACGTCACCGGTAATCATTAATTTCCAAAGCTCGCCCTTTGCCTGTTTGCCTGTTTGCCTGTGTAAATGAATGCAGGCAGTGCGGATATTTTTTACTCTCCTGTCGCCAGTGTAGGTGACGTGCGCGGAAAGGAAAAACATCCAATGATCCCACCTTCAGAAATGCTAAAGGTCATAAAGTTTAAGGTCGAATCATTTCACGACACCCAGTCTACGTCTCTACGGGCGTGTGTTATGGACCTACATCAGGGGTAGATGATCAATCTCTTGGTCCTGTGAGGGGAGGCCTTAAAAAAGGATATATAACCATACCCCAAACCGGAAACGGGGGATTCAGTGGTCCTTGCCCGAAAAAAATTAATTGAACTTTATTTTACAAAATGGTGCTATTTAGACTAAAGAGTTTCCGAACCCAAAAACTCAACCAGCATTAAGAAATTACAATATTGTAAAGGATTTAGTGCTGATATGCCAACAATTAGGTAAATTCTTTTAGGTTTCGTTTTAACATGCCCTTATAATTGTTCTTGTTCTTACAACTCATATCGTAATGAATACCGAACTCAATTGCATAAAACGTTATATAGAGACAGTGTTTTGATTAGTATTACGAAAACAATTTGTTATTGATTTTTTATAAATTACTATTATACTATCGTTGCAACACAAAATCGTGTAACCACGATTGTGTTGTTAATATTGTGTTTTTTTTTAAATCTTGAGCGAAAGCGTGAGGTAATAATTTGCAATATTTAATTTGGCATTTATTTTGTTAAATTCTGTTGAGCAGTATCTGGAGGGATCTTGGTCCCTATGGCTATCCTCTGAATCCAACCATGCTAGTAGTAGTAGAGAAATGTTCGTTCGGGGACAAAATTAGTTTTTCTTTTCTAAATTCCAAAAATACGCTATTTGGTGACAAATGCGTTTTTCACGAAAATGTTATACATGTATTTCCAAAAGATAGGACGTTCGAGAAAAACTGAATTTTCGTCAAAAAAACCGTGAAAATAAAACAAATGTATTTGGGAAATACTGTTGACATATAAAAAGTATCTCTGTTGTTGTTTAAAAATTATTTGAAGGGTAAAAAGTGGTTTAAATTGTATGATTTCTTTGAAAAATAATAAAATAACTCGTCGCCTTTTCTCCACATTACAAAATCTTTTTTAACATTTTGTTTGATATTTAGACATATGTTTACAACAACATAGACCCAGACTTCTAAATATTGGTGCAACATGTTCCCTTCTTCGAACCTTTTGTAAATAAGGTAAAGTAAGGTAATTTTGTGATGTTTTCAGTTTTATGATAATTATTGAACAAAAGTAATTTACACTGAAAGTATGAATTGACAATATCTTCGATGTGAGTTGCATATATATAAAAGGTTGCAATCACCATTTGTATCAATTTTTTTGATAAATGAAATGAAGATAAAGTTTCCATAAAGTTTAAGTTATGTTTGTTATATGGATATTTAATTTCGTGATAGCAGTTAGGTAATTTCGTGTTATACTATAATTGAAACAAATCCGTTCTCTGGATAATAACACGCAACATTTTGCTTGGGACCTTAACAAGAGATATTAGAAGTCAATTTAAGTTCAGAGTTTCCTAAACAACCCAGTTCAGATAACATGATCCTAACCTGTTAACCAGAGTTGTCATCCTCTGCAGTGGCACAAGTGTCACACATAAAGACCTGTTCTTTTGAATCATTCGGTTGGCACAATACATGATACGGTGCCAAACAGTAAGAAAACTGTACCCTCTTTGCACCATTTTTTTACACAGACATCATGAGAAAACTTGATTCCGTACACACCACATGTCCAGTCTTCGTTACTGTCTTTGATGTTTTTGACTTTGCTACTTTGTTTCGATCTTGATGTGGAAGGTTCAGGCTCTGGGGCTGGTCCATCTGGCACAGCTGTAGCTACTGTCTCGTCTGGCACAGTTAAGCACTTTGCGCTCGAATCAGTTTTTCTTTTGTTCTTATTGTTCTTTGGTGTCAGTAGCGTAAAGGGAAAATTTTAGAATGCTGTCTAGTTCTGGTGTCTGACTTGGTTCTTGTTCTTGCTGTCCTTCGACGAGAGGGCGATTTGTCAGTTATGATGGTTGTAGGGCTTCTCTGAGAATCGCAGACTTATTGAGTGGGCAAATTTCAGTTGTCTTGAAGGCATTTACAATGTTCTTTTCACAGAAACGCTTTATGATTGCTGGATTCAGTTTGGTATCGAAATGTTCTTTTTAGTTTATCTGTGGGGCTAACCTTCATGTAGTTAATGCTCTGAGCCCAGTATGACTTCAAAGATCTAAACACCCCGACATCTAATGGCTGGAGCAGATGCGTTGTGTGGGCAGGAAATGTGAACCAAAAAAACTGAATTTTTTTTTCTGCTATCTTGTGGACTGATGTGAGAAGTATGAAAATTAATAAGAAGGATAACTGAATGGGCAGGAGGGATTGAACTGATAAAAAATTAAACCACTCCAAGAAAAGCTCACTGTTGATCCATCCTTTAACTGACAACTTGACCGGCGAATTGGGGTTGAATCTACGTTCCATCGGAGCACACACAGTCAAGAAGTGAATGGGTTTCAAGCAAGTTTGTGACACAGGCAATTTTGTGATACAGGTATGTTCGTGATTGATGCTAATTTGAAAGTCTGTTACACGAACTTCATCATTAAAGCATAATGAACAATTTTCTTTCTGGACTTACACTAGAATTTGGCTCGCTAACTGCTTTATTTATCTAAAATATAAACTATCGAATTAACACTACTTTCCCAGACGGAAAAACCCTAAGAAAACTACTTCAGACTTAAAGCTTTTGTGGCCAGGGTGTAATGCAATACGACTGTTTCTTTATTTCCTCATAAAGTACGTTTCTTGGGCTACACATTACTATGCATATAGTTTACTTACCTGTATTATGCTCGTCGTAGTACGATACCAAACTCAGAACATGTATAATTTTCACAAAACAACGCGAAAATCTTCCACGAAACACTAAAAGTTTTTTTTTCCATTCCCAAAACAGTGCTACTTACAAACATGGCATCTATAGTGCGATTTGTTGAGGGTTGGCTGAACTATTGCGCAGCATCTGGTCTCTTTTTCTCAATAGGTATTTTCGTTATAGTATATTGAAGAAGTGTCACAAAATAACCTCACTTTACCTTACACATTATATATGTTCATTCTTGTATCAGTACCTCAAATGATTTAGATTCAGCATTTTCTAATGTTTCATGTTAATTGTTGCTATATGCTTTGTAGAAAATATTATATTATTTATCATAAGATAAGGTTCTGAATATACTCGAAAAATTAAAAAAAAAAAAAAAAATCATAAAACTGTTTCAAATTAAATACGTACACATCACTGTAAATGAAGTAAACTTTTTTATTAAGTTGAGACAAAAATTAACAGTGAAGACAAAACCAAATTGGATGGTGTAAATATAAACTCTTTTTTTTAGAATGTGTAGAATGAATTGATATTTAGTACAAATATTTTTAAGTGAGAAAGAAACCAACAAGAAAACAAATTAAATATGATATTTGCAAATATTATTGTAAACCATCCCGTGAAGAAAAACAATTTTAGTACTTAAAAAGCATATAAAATTCGTTTGTTAAATGCGATTAATGTCATCATGATTATATATTAAAATTTAAAAATTATGTTGCATAAAGGTGTAAAACCTTTAACTAAAAAATATTATCAAATAAACCAGAAGAATATAAGCTTAAATGTGAAGTTTGTGGTCATGATTACAAACCATCTCTCTTAAGAGTAATTTGAGAAGCATACTACATAAAGGCCCTAAACCACCTACTAAATAAATTACAAAGGAAAAACTACAAGAACTCGATGCGAAGTGTGAAATTTGCGGTTATGATTACAAACCATCGATGTTACGGAGTGCTCATAAAGTATAATAATAATTGCCTTTTCATCCCATTCATTAGGTTAAAAGTGCCACCCAGAAGCCAAACGGCCGAAACAGATTGGCACTTACAGAAAACAAGTAACAGACAGATAAGAACAAGTACAACACACTAACAAGATAGCAAACACAACTAAAGGAAACGAGACAGATAAACTATAAAAAAAATTAATGATATAAAACATATGGGTAGACACACACATTCATCCAATCACTTAAAAAACATCTGTTAAGTTCAGATACATATTTTTTTTCCTTTAAAGGGATTAAAGTCATAAATTTTATTTTAAAGTGTTTAATACGTCTATTAACTAAACCCCTTTTTTAAAGAATGCGAAGAAAATACAAAAATCCCTGCTTATATTGTTAAGTATAGTTAATCCTGTAATAATAATAGTAATAGTTATTATTATAAGTATAATTATAATATTACTTAGTATAATAGTGATTATACTAATAATAATATTTTGTGACAGATACAAAATATTTTGTAGGAATTTACCGTGCAAAATTTTTTTTGTGCTAACCACAAAAACGTTTTATTACCTCTGAACACGTGGCCACCAAAACATAATTTTGCGGCTGCTACAAAATTATTTTGCATGGAAGAGATGCTACAACATTTTTCTTTGAGTTTATGAATAGCTTTTCCAGTTAGCTACCGTTCTGAATAAACTTTTCGACAATCGTCAAACAACAATAACTTTCCGTATTTTGTTACCATTTTTGTGTGTAATGTTGCATTATTACAGTATAATGTACAATTTATTCTATAGGCTGATTTTCGAGAGCTTGCCCAGACTCTATTTGATTACGACTTGTCTAGTTAATTGTACTGTTGTGGTTCTTAAATTGCACTTATTTGTTACATAAAATACAAGCATTTTTTTGTTTGTATTTGCGCGAAATGGCAACAAGTTGTACAGTTTTTTGTGCATAGCGACAGCGGATGTGGGGTGAAACTGAAATATAATAATATATAGCAACCAGTTGGAGCCAGCGTTTTTCGGGAAATATTTGCCAAATAGTAATTTATTAAATGAGGGACAACTCGTTGCGTACTTGAAATTGTTCGAAGAGAATAGCTTTTGTCTGCCTAAGTATGGGCAAATTCGTAATAAAATAAATATAAGATGCAGCATAATGCGAGGTAAAGATTTAAAACCAAAACAGAAGTAACATATCCCTCGGAAACAGCATTTTTGAAGTATGATATACGTAAATGTACAAATTAATAATAACATTTTACAAAAGTCAAAAGCAAACATAGTAAAATTTCATTACATTGCTTCGATAAAATACCCATCTATTCGTCGATAAATGTACAGCATAGGTAGGCCTACTAAAAATAAATTTCGTAACTATAGTAAATACATAAGCATTGATCAAGGTAACACTGTCGTAAAATGTTATTTATTAGATCTATTAGTGAAGGCTTACAGTTTATGAAAAGTCTTTCAATATCATATTCTGAAGGACATGCGTGCTAAATTTAATGTTACAAACGTACGTCATCACTGTTTAATAATGTTTGGAGATTATAGTAATAAATGCTCATTAGATGCTTAAGTAAGCCACTCCACTATTTGAGGTGGAAAATGGGAGTTACGTAAATGACAATTTCTCCGCATATCATTACCTTGATTCTAGAAGTACATGTTTGTATCAGCTTGACTGAATCACATGTTTAGTCTAAAAATTGAAGTGAATGTTACAATATTTCTTAGGTTGGAGTAAATATCGATATTTTTATACACGATGCTGAATTTCTATTAAATAAAATGCAATCAACAAAACACGTATATTTTTAAATAGGCATACACAATATAAATTCATGTAATGTATTTTAAATGTTGCGCAGGCTTGCTAAAGTTCAAAGCACCTGTTGAGTAAGTTAAAAAAGGCAAAAAACCAGGAAAAAAGTTAAAAATGGAAATTTAATAACCGTAACCAAATAGTTTATTGTGCAGGCTGTGCTCATAAAAATATTCAACTGCCTTTAAATGACTGAGTTTATACATCCTCCTTATATCGCAGTTCGTGATCCTCGTTGTTGAAGATTGGCAAGTGGGAAAGGGGAGGGGTGAAGGGGAAGTAGACATGGCGAGGCATGGCAGGTGTTCGTGCGAGAGGGGAATTTTTACGGTCGACCTTAGGCCGCCGCATCCAATGATCGTTCGCCTTTATGACCCGGCGCTGCAGAGGAAATACGTTACTGCTTGGGAGCTAAAACGGTGACCTGAATTTGTATCACGAGAGATGATCATCAACCACGATCCACGTGTCTCGCAGACCTATTTTTTATACAGCGCTGACGAGACAAGGTAACGAGATATACTGCTCGGCCTTCTCGGCATTGGAAGTGTTCTCGCGTGCTTGTGGATGTTAGTTGAAAGGTAATAAATGTTTATAGTAATATCTGCCAAACGTTTTTTCAACTTAAATGAATAAGCTATTTCGGAGAAAAGTAATTTTTTCCCCCGATGATTTTAATGTCACCTACCTAAACTACATCCACAGCAAATTGCCACGATGGAACGGTATATTTTTAGTGGCCTGTCGGTCGTCTTGTATGAAAGAAATTTTCTGTGCTATGACTGATAAGCTTAAGTTGAAATCACACGATGCAATAAACACGCAATTTCCGTGCAAATTTCTGAAATTGCATTGCATGTCAGACACAAAATTCTTTGAATATCATATGCGATGCAAGCGACGACGTGATTTGAGATCAAGGTCTATATTTCTGTGCAGTGCCTTGCAAATTGCGTGAAACAAGAAATGTGATTAGCCATTTCAAGTAGAGTTTTCGCGGTCTTTACTGTAAACGTAAACAAAAATTGGAGTGGACATGTGAGAATGTGTTTCGGTTATTGGAGGAATATAAGAAATACCTGATGGTGTACAACAATAACTAGCCTAACTATCATAATAGACATTTGCTCGATAGTACTGTAAAGACTGTGGCTGCGAATGTATGTAAAAGACTCTCACTTTCCTCGTCCTCGCATCGTTCACACAATTTACTCACTGATATGTTTTTAAAATAATTCCAATTTAATACGATAAGCGTAGGCAACAAACTATAGTTTGGCGAGGAAGAGAAATAATTGTGTGTATATTACATTGCGAATTGCGCTATGTATAAATTGGACATGGAGTGAATGAGAGAGATTTAATTGCAATTATTGCGCAGCTGATAGCATACAATGAGCTGCACAATCTGTAAATTGCGTCGTCTGATTCCAGCTTTAGTTCTTCATTTTGACTTACGCAGTGCTCGACGCTTTGACTCGCTGTAAATGACGCCATTCTAATGCTTACGGACGTATTTAGCTGATGTCTCAGCTGGAACGGCTGTTTTGTTTATGACAATTTGAACAATTAATATGGATTTACACAAATGTGACGGTATCATGTAAGATGTTAAAAAACTCGCAATGAAAAAATAATTCATAAACAAAAACAATAGCAATTGTCAACAAGTAGTTGAACATATACTATCAAAAAAAGAGTATGTAGATGTTAGGCTTATGTCCTGGCAGACAACGCAAAGAAATGTTGATACGAATAACAATAAATGTGCGTTATTTGTTATTTTACAACGAAGCGCAGTAGATTAAAAATATCTTATTATAAATCAAGAACCCAGACTCGGTCTATAAAATGTGCAGGTTTCGATTTAAAAAAAAAAAATGCTTTCTGGTATATTGAAAATGGAAGACTTAACATTCATAAGGGGCTAAGTGCCAAAAGGTAAGTTTCGAGATATGACGACTACAGTACATTGCTACAAACAAATGCACAAGGAAATATACGAATGCGTTCACATTTTTTAATAATAGGAAAGTAGTAAATAGGAGAAATCGAATAGTAATTAATAAAAAACACTTATGAACATCATAATATAGTTTTTAATAAACTAGAATGTGTTGAAGTTACGCCAGCCATTTAATTGTCCTGATGTACGGCACGTATGAATATCGCTAGGAGATAGCACTTTAGGCATGTCTTCGACATAATGTTTTGACATATATCTATGCACATAACTCATTTTTTGTCGAAAATGGCACTTAGCCCCTTTTGAATGTCAAGTCCTCAATTGTTTGTCTGCCGTCTTGGACAATCTAATCCTGTATTTAAGCCTATTCTACAGTAGTGCAACGAAGCGACAGCTACACTACGATGGAAATGATTAGCCAGTGAGAAGCTAGATAGCCGATGACGACATATGCGACTGCGATGGAACATGCTCTAACGCAGCTGCTATTGTCGCGTCGAACAAGAAGAAGAATAAGAATTTTGTAAATAAACTAGCGTGACTAATAATAATAATAATAATAATAATAATAATAATAATAACAGTATCAATATAAACAACAAGAGAACTGGACGTAAATGTGTGTGTGGGAGGGGGTAGGGGAGATTTCGGCAGGATGTCTCCTTTTTATTAATTACGAATTTGAATAACAATCAATATCAGCGTTCTATTTTAGGTTTAATTTGTCTCCTTTAGCTTCCAATTTTCTGTAACAGGGCACAATAAGGTGTGAAACGCCCTCCGCTGTCGCAGTGCTATAGAATCAAGTGAAGACATTTCTCATGCGGCGATCGCAAATCGCAAGTCACCGTCGCAGCGTCACACTATAGTATATATGGCTTTGCATATAAGGAAGTGAAATGTCGCCAATGCTTGTGTCATCCCGTTGTCTGTATACTGTGTCGTTTGTTCGCAGAGCCGAGCAGCATGACGGACAGTGACGACCGCCTTGAGGACCACTCCATGGACTCCATCGACTCCTTCCGCGGCAAGTCGCAGGACGGCCTGGACGCTGAGTCTCTGCGCTCCGACGGCCCTCACCGCGCCTACCCGCCCGACTTGCTGAGCTTCCCGCCGCGTGCCGGGGGCGGCCAAGCTTCGCCCGCCGCCAGTTCCGCCTCCACCGCCCCCGACAGCTCGCGCCTACCACTACAGAGCCCAGCCGCCCAGATGCCACCCCCGCACCTGCTCTTCGGCACGTTGCCCTACTCTCGCTCACAGTCGCCATTCTCCCCGTCGTCGTCCCTGGCTCAGCCCCGCCACCACCAGGGCTACGTGACCATCCCTCGACGACCGCGCGTCCCCAGCTGGGGCAGCGCCCACGAAGGACTGCGCCTCGTCGAGCCCGTCTACGACAACCTGGGACCGCGCACCACCGCAGACGGCAGCTCCATGCTGTCGCTGAACAAGAGCTCCGAGGCGACGACGCCGATGCGCGGTAGGCCACTGCCACCACCGCCCATCAAGGAACAGCCTTCCCCGGCGCCTGTACATCGGCTGGTAGCGGCGTCGCCGTCCCCGGGGGCGTGGAGCCGCACCTCCCCTGAGGGCGCTAGCCTGGCGAGGAGGCCGTTGGAACACTCGACACCCATCGCCGCCGGCCAGAGGACGCCGCTGAAAGTGCCGCCCCGGCCACCGCCTAAGCCGAAGAAGGTTGTCGAAGTGCCTAGTGGCCCGCTGTTCGAGGACGAGGGTGAGGATGGTACCGAGGTCTAGACCCTGCCAACCTGGCTGCCTAAGAACGCCTCTGAACGTGACGCTACCCAAGCCGAGGTTTGTCTTCGGTGCCCACCGACCAGCTGTTCGAGGACGAAGGGTGACGATTTTACTGAGGTCTACGACCTCCGCCTCGGCAAATGAGGACGCATTTGAATGAGCAGCCACCAAAGTCAAGGAAGAATGCTGATGTTCCCAGTGGTCTGCTATTCGAGGATGATGAGGGCGAGGACGGTACTGACTTTTAGGTCCATCTGCTCGATGACAAACAAATACCCCTGAAGGTGCTGTCACCCAAGCGGAGGAAGGCCTCCGATGTGCCTAGTAGCCTGTTTGATAGCGAGGGTATGTGCCCCTTTATTTCGGCTTACAAACATCCCTGTGTTACAAAGGACCAATTTCGAATGCATAAATAATACATTTTTATATACCGTGACAGGGTAGCGACTCTTACTAGTGGACACGACATAGTTTGTGGTGCTCTATCATGTTGCAATTCCAGTGCCTTTTTAAATATATTAATAAAAACTATTGTTATAATACATGTATTTATTAAAGTTTTACGTGACTCTAGCTGCTTTCACATTTGTTACTGCTAACAAGAAAATTGTGACGTACTGACGCCTGTAGAATGTGAAACAAAATTTTGTATGATATTTATGTCTTTCAGCATAATACGATGAAGGTACGAGAACAAAAATGATACTCATTGTAGGCCTACTATAACACTTTCACTTTAGTTGAATTATAACCCGCTCTTTATAAGATTCCTGGTGTTTATTTTCATGCACAAAGACAAATATACAAATATGCATGCAAGACACAAGTGATTATTTGTACATAAATGCATTGGTGACCAAGCATATATTTCCTGATGTTAAATATTTCACGTAAGGTATTTATTTTTGTATGCCTCATTTAGCATTACTGCGAAAGTGTAAGTTTCATTTTTGCCGAATGGACGTTTTATTATAATTGTAAAATAAAATTAATGTCTATTTTAAATTCTACGTCTTTCTTTCTTGTTGACATTGTTTTCTTGCAATATTCAATTGGCTTTCCTGTCTGAAAATGGTTTTACAAAGAATAAACACACTTTTATTATTGCTTTCGAATGGCACACATGAGTGCGAAAAAAATTGTTTAATATGCCTGAAATCTCTAGTCCAAAACTTTCAAACACAAGGTCATATTTTAAAGTACCAGTTGTTTCAGAAGTTTAATTTAATTCTTAAAAAAAGGCTGTGCTATAAATTAAAACCAAGAAACACACAGCTCTCTGGCAAAGAGTAAATACACGACTAACCTAACAAAGATTGGTTACACACACAAATGCTTGCAATGCAAACTCTTTCTCATAAGCTCTGAATTGTTAGAATATCGACTCTGTGCTAGGTTGTACGATGCTGAATTCCAACATGTCAGCACCCTTATGCCCATTTATTGCAAAGTGCGGACTGAAACATTTTCTTTGGTTGTCGCTAAATCCCTTGGTGAATGGTACAGTCATTTGAGGTAGGCTAACTTTGTACCGGTCAGTGCAACCTGGTACCACCAGCCTAGTTGAATTTAAAATGAAGTATAGAATTTAAGAATACGGTTGTGTTATAGATGAATACATTTGTTAGTCTTAAAGTTCGCATAGTGGTTGAAGGTCACAAAGCTGATATATAAAAGAAAATCCCTGGTACAATGTTACCCCGAATGACTACATGTAGCCAACAATATCGCTCTGCGTACGAAGACTGTCTTCCTCACAACACGAAGACCTTCACGTTCTACAAGAGTTGCAAATCTGCGACAAATATGCATCGTGATTGTTCACGAGCATGAGACCTCAGCTTCAAGCAGTGCGGTCGACGGCCCGGTGGATACTCTTCTGGTCGCTGATTTTCTTCTGGTGACATACATTAAAAGCACCGCCAAAATGACGCCTCACTAACATTTTCGTGAGTTGGTGCACGTCAATGAAAACACTGGCGTGTGAATAATTTCTTCCGCAACAGCCTGACACGTCCTGTTAGTTGGGAAATTACACATATACTGCAGATTATGAAGGCGTACCACGCTTGCGGCTAGCGTGGGCAATAAAAAATAACTAATCGGGATGTTTACACATGAGAATTGATGAAAACATGACGAATAATTGATTACTTAGGGCCTCGCTCTTTATTTTTGCAGTGGTTTCAAAAACAAATTTTTAACGCAATTTAATACATATATCACAAATTCATTCTGGCAGTTTTAACTCTTACGTATCAGCGTTTGTACGTGAATTTTTTTTGTTGCAATACACCAAACGGATTTTCAGATTTTCTCCCCCTGAATTACCTTATATTTTGTGGTCAAAAAAAGCCAAAATGAACCAAAATTTTATATCGTATGACTATAAACAGTATAAGATTTTTTCAAAGCATTTATTTAAAAAAAGAATTATTTGCGATTGTTTGAAATAAATTAAAGACTATGGCATTAACAATTTCTTTACGGCTTTGCCCGAAGTGTGTTTTCCTTTGCGTGCACAATGTGCACAAGTGGAATAATTTCGTGAAAAGTTTTTACGAACACGCTGCAAAGTATTTGAAGCGCTTGTTTGATGGCGCGCTTAAATTAGCTGCATTGTTGGACTTAATTTGCCCTTTCGAGTGCTAGAAGTGCGTAAGCGTAAAGCCAAGGGCTACTAATGAGCACATCACGCCCCACACTAACCTTTAGTCGCAAGTCAGTGAACTGTCGAGCTCTCTTTTCGCCGATAACTCGCCTTCATGAAACATCGAATTGTTATATTTTCTTTTTATGATGTAATATTTGAGATAATGGCGTGTATTACCCACCTGTACCGTTTAACAATATTCTGAATCAAGAATATAATACCTTAAAAGGCCAGAAAAACGCCCATTTTAGTTGTTTACGGTCGCATGGAAATAGTTTTATAGATTGGTACACTACCCTGATAGCATGTAAGCTTGCAATTGACTTTATTTAGGCTTGCCATTACAAGCCCTATTTGGTAAGTTTGATTCAGTCTTGAATCAAGCCTACTTTTTACAGTTGTATCCTGCCTTGTACGAGGACAGCTTGTTACAAGCTTGCAGCAACCTTTCATCAAGCTTTCCTTGCTGCAGGCTTGGCGTGTGGAGACAAGTTAGCTTGATTCAAACTTATGGCTCAATATAACAAGCTTGCAGCCTTGTCATAGCAGCTTGATTCAAGCTTGTATCAAGCTGATTTTTATAGTAGGGTATTTTGCCCACCATTTTTAGTGTATCACAGAACAAAGATTAAAACAGTTAATTCAATACTAAACACAAACCTCAGAGATAATATGAAGGAAAGCACAAATTTTGGTTTCTGCAAAATGTAATTAGGGCCAATATGAATTTCTTATACTTTTATTTTTTTTTTCTTGTCGAAGTCCACGTTCAAATTACTTACAAATTACAAAACAAAAAGTTCCATTACATTGAAACCCTGTTTCCTTCGGTTCAATAAAAAAAAAAATATGAACAAGTTTATTGCAGATGCAAAGGTAGCTATAGGAATGCTAGAACTAATTTTCAAAATAAAAATGAAATGTAGAATCACAATTTTTTTTGTTTATTAATGTGGACAAAACTTTAATTTTTTTAAAATAAATAATGCCCTTAATTTATAATACAACAGAACCCTGTAAAATTTCCAATAATAAAATTACTAGAAATATTTTCAGATACAACAATTGCCAACAAGGCAAAAATCAAGCACATTACAATGAAGTATATAAAAATGGTAATCTTTACATTATTGCAATAGCATCCCCAAGTAAAACAGAATGTAATCAATGTCTGATTCAACATTTTCAAAATTACAATAAAGATGTCAAAACTTTACATCTTTCTCAAGTACATATTGACTTCAGATAAGCTTCCTAACGAATCTACAAATCAGTTCTCAAGCAACGAAGAAAATATAAAAAAGATCTGTTACCAGCCCGAAAAACACCAAGAGAAAACACACCCAAAATGGATATAATACTTCTGAAATGACAGGCTACAAAAGATACCCGCGAAAGATACGCAAACCAAACCACATTCCAGAAACGGGGCGACTAACCTCAATTTACGGCCCCGTGAACACGAGACAAACACTAATTAATTTTGCGTGAAAGCAGAGTTAACCCTTCATCCCCTTAACACATAGCATAATCATCCCACGGGCATAGGAACAGTGGACTTCCAAATTAAATGAATACATAACTTAGTCCATTCTAACGCCCAGCAATCTTTTTAGCCATCCAAATGTCCGGCCATCTCTGATGTTTCCTGTGCCTGGCACCAGTTCTTGTACCAGATCTGCCACCTCCCCTGAGTTTCTTGACCATTGGTGAAGCACCTCGAACGTTCTTGGAGAATGTCGTAGAAATCGCAGCGCCATGGCGCACATGCGGCGACACCTTGAAACACAACCGCAGTTGGCAGTCCTGGAGAGCGTCACTCCCGCCGTGATGATGTCCAAGCGGGCTCGTCAAATCAGCAGACAGGCGGGCGTTCAAAACAGCTCCAGGCTTCGATAATCTTCGGCAAGTTCCGACACGGGCTTCACACTGACCACACCTAGTCAATCAGCGTCGGACGCACCGACGTTATCACGACCAAACAGTTTTAGCGAAGGCGTGGAGTGCAATAGCAAACACGCCCCGCGTCATTTGGCTGCAAGAAGTCACGACGAGACAATCGAGGCCACCATGCTGGTATAGCTATCGTTCTTCGCCAGGGATCTTCGCCGTGCCTCAGTCGTGCATGCAACAGCAAGGTAGGAATAAAATCCAAGCATACAAATTCCCCCCCAAGTGATGCATAACGTAGAAAACAGGCATAAATATAAACATAAATTGCAAAAATTAAAGCAAGCGTAAAACTGGCAGTTTTATGTAGGTTGGCATGATGATACACTCGTCTCAATATAATTTGTACAACATGTTTCTGTTCACCGGCTAGTTTACATTTAACAAATTCAAAGCCAACATGACTTCTGGATACAGTACTCACATGATTATTTTGAAAGAGTAAATAGCTTAAATGCAGTACAAAAATTATTTGTAATGACAACAATACAAATTCCGATCAGATAACTATCCGTACCAATTCTAACGACGGACAATTTATCATTTATTACATTACAGCTCAATTAATAATGGAAATTTTTTCCTTAATATTAATAAAGCCAGTATGGCGTCTTTCGCTAACATGAAAATTCTTTGGTTGAATGTACAATACTTTATTATCATGGCATTTTAGGAAAGACATTACTAATATCAGCAAAACTGCCGACCTAATCACCTGTTAACTAAGTTCCTAGCATTTAACTAATATTTTTACAAGCAACGCCTAAATTTTCCAAACGAAGCCCAACCGGGCATTCTTAGTCAAGCTGAATTACCCATACTTTCCTAGCGTCTCCATCTCTGATGCACTTCCACCAAAACCTCGTATTTATACATAATTTGCTCCCCTTCCCCATTCCAGCAGCATCATCATCTAATCCGTGGAGGGAGAACAGCACTAGCGTTGGAAACAACAGTGGCAAAAGTCTCAACCTCGGCGGAACATAAAACACTGCCCTGCATATGACGTAGCAACAAGGGCTGCCGCTTCTTGGAAGAGCCGCAGGAGGGGCGCGTTAACTGCGAACCCACCGACTCAGCCATTCGCGTCCCAATTGGCCAATAAAATTCAAATCGAGTCAGTCCAACGTCATCAGTATTTAGCTCGTAGACGTTTCTTGAGCGAAGTTCTTTAGTAGCCACCGACGTGGGCGGTTCGGCACTCATTATATGTTTGTGTTGTTCTCGAATCTTCTAGACTTTTCGTGTTGTCTTGAGTATTGAGTATTTTTTAATAATAGAGTTTTAAGATTCTAGATTATTGTTGCTGGCCGTTGGCGTATTGAGCTGTAGACCATTAAATTCATTTTAAAAAAAAGTTCCTCGAGCGTGTAGAAGTATGGACGCAGTGTGTGTCAGTCTCCCCTAACCATCTTCGTCGAACAACACGGGAGTATAATTCCTGTACAACGTAAAGGTATGTCTTTACATTCACCTAAGTAGACAATTTTCTTTCATTTGTTACACAATGAGACATGTTTATGTCTCACGGTAATTTTTTTTAAATTAATATCTATGAGTGGCTCTGGTGGCCACTGTATTTAATCTGTAATATTAAGTATTTTAGTATATTTGCGTAATTGTATATATATGCTGTAATATTTATTGTTATTATTGGTATATTAAATTATTTATTGATATTTGTAAAACGGCTGCTAGCCCATTTCCCGAAATGGTCGCTAGGTGGGAGAGCTGAGTCTGACGTCACTGGAAGTGACAGAAAGAGTCGACAACCAGACGTCAGGCAAGATGGACGTGTAGGGAAATGAACTGGACTGAACTTGTAAAAGCTTTGAAAATACGATAGCAACGGAAATTTATTTTCTTGCAAGACGTTGCAGTATTTTTAAAATGCAGTGCAGCATAAGAAGGTGTATAGTGCAAGTTGTGATAGTCGGCGTGCACAAGGGTACTTGGTGTGCTGCTGTGTGCAAAATTACGCAGCGTAGTTTAGTGTATGAAGACGAGAGTTTTTAGTTGCTGAAAGTTCTGGGCAATAAGTGGTACCATGGAAATATCCACTTTAAGAATTTTCCAACCTGCCTAGATCGCGGTGAGTGACGTCGAGGGACGGCCAGCGTCAACACCGCCGAAGTTACGTGGAGAATCAGCTGTTTGTCTTGCACGGAGTTACGGGCCACAACGATTGCGACGAGTGCATGCGAAGATCATAAGGTAGGCGACGACCTATGTATTTATTGCCGACAATCGCGGCAGAAAACGTAAAATTAGATATCAGACTCACCTCGGCCATAGACTATAAACGTAATATTTATTACAGACTAATAGAGCTAACGTATTTCACAGATTGTTTTAATTAAAATTTGGTGTAGTTTTTGTACAGACTTGTTATGCATAAAATACATACTTTCAAAATTACAATTTGTCACCAAATTAATTTAACTTGTTTAGGATCACGTCAGTAAAAACCTCCTCTAGGTGACGTGCTCAAATATTTTGTTTGTAATAGGGCCTTTGATAGACGTAAGGTGTTTTGTAACGAGTCGCGCCTTCATGGCTACAGGGCCCTTAAAAGCACGTCCCAACAACTCCACATGCATTTCTTGAAATACGGACAAACAATATTGCGTAATAAACAAGTCTATTAAATAGGTCGGCCGAAAAATTTTCTTGCCATAGGAACTGATGGAACACCGTTTCAAGATAATGAATGTTGAGTAGCTTTCTAAAAAAATCGGTGTTTTCTGAAGCTCTGTACGGGGTCTTTGGTATACGGCCACCACGAATGTGTTTTATGCGGCCATTTATCGAGAAAATGTTTATTTACATTAATTTTTCTTGACAACACTCGTGTGAGAATCTTCTAACCGCAAATGTTGCAAAAAAGACTTTTACACCATTTACGTACTGGCGCTTATAAGTTCGGATGTTATTTAACAACGACCTTTAGCAATGGTGTACGAACGGCGAAACAGCTTTTGATTTGGCGTTGAACTACTGGCCATCGAGGTCGCTTGAGCTGTGGAAGATTTTTTTTTTTATTTTCGTCTTTCATAAAGGATATCATTTATATGCAGCTTTTCTCTCCAGCAAACGACGAAGTTCGAAA
Organism: Medauroidea extradentata; assembly: GCA_003012365.1. Classification (NCBI taxonomy): domain Eukaryota; kingdom Metazoa; phylum Arthropoda; class Insecta; order Phasmatodea; family Phasmatidae; genus Medauroidea; species Medauroidea extradentata. Next base: position 10,071 of record PNEQ01066920.1, on the reverse strand, counting down.
CCACGTATCAACGTCAGTGACTAAAATCAAGGTAGTGTTTTGGACACACGTCATTGCAACGTTTTGCTGCAATGGCATATGGTCACACACTTCTTTAATTTGTAACTTGCTCCCTTTGCAAGAATCGTTAAAAAAAATGTCAGTGACTGCCTTAACAGAGAGTTTAATTGTTTTGAAGATGTACGTTACAGTGTTTTCGTATATTATGTACATTATATATTATTATTTACGGGCAAATAGATTCATTGGTTTTCGTATTTGGCACGAAGTCATTCAAGGGCCCCGGTGGCCGAATGGTCGGACCATTCGCCACCCACTAAGGCGATTTCGGGTTCGATTCCCGGCGGGGTCGGTCCCCGGATTTTCACACGTGGGAATCGTGTCGGAAATAAAAGTTGGTCGGCGGGTTTTCTCGGGTATCTCCTGTTACCCCCGCCCTTTCATTTCAGCGCTGCTGTATACTCACATGTCATCCCTCGCCGGCGCTAAAGACCCGATGTTAAGCGATGACCAAATCTCTCTCACGAAGTCATTCAAACATGTAAGAAGAACTCCAGACACAGGAATGGAAAGGTAACGCTAGTCTTTATATTTTTTTATTTACTTGAGGACATGTCTTTTTCAGGTAGATAAAACAGATATTTACAGCCTTTACAACTAGCGATTCAGCCTTTTAGTAAGGAGTATATGTGCGTGCGTGTATGTAGATGCAAATTTATATGGCTGAGTGAAACTAAAACTGTCAACAGTCTAGCGATTTATTTCTTATGTATATAAATGTGTGGTCTGTAGCCACATAAAAATTGTACATCAACTTATTTAATCTGTACACTATTACACGCATGCATGATAACGGACGAGTTCTTGTACAGTTAACTAAAGAAAACACATTTCCGTTATAAATTCAAACCTTGCAAGATTATGGGTTACTTTAGAAAATTTATGACAATATGAATAGGGCCACGATTTTGTCGCGAAAAGATTTTTGCCCCACTTTGTTTCAGTGTGTCTGGTGCACATCGGCAGCTTCGATTCATAGTTATTGGCAGCGTGTCTCTGTTCATACACGTTTCTCATTTGACTGCACCAATCAGAATAAAATTGTTGTGGCTCCATACGTCTGTAATTAGCCAGGGCAAGTGAAAATAAAATTATCCAATTACGGGCGATGTAGCAGAGCTGCAGGTGTGCACATGACGCATCGAAACAAAATGTTGCAAAAATCTTTTCGCCATAAAATCGTGGCTCTAAATATGAATTAAACCGAAAACATTATTAATATAGATGCATCAACTGAAAAACCGCTATACACTCTGCTTAACAACACATATTTATGATATAAATACATAACAAAAATTTAAGAAAATCTGTAACTTCTTAAACTGTTATACAAAAAGAACCTTGTTTCACATATTTGGCAAGTCCAAACTGTGCTTAATGTTCTGAAGAATTGTAGGCAAGACATATGTAAATGTCCTAAGTTTCATTGTCGGATAATTTATGAAGTTCATGATCATAAAATTAAGTGAAAAACATTATGTACAACATTCCACTAAAATGCACGCTTGCTTCATCCAAAGAAATATAATTAGAAAATACATTAAAAAATATTTCAGTATATGTGGCAATTTTTTTAGAATGCATTTACGAAATTCAGACTCACATGTGAAGCAACTGTCAATGACACGTATATCTCCGTGCAAACGTCAATGACTTCACGGGTATTACTTTAATGCTTTGGTGAATATAAAGCGAACTTAACACTATGATTCATTATTTCTACAGCTTTTACGACAATTATATTTTAAACCCTAAACTAGAGCAGATATCAGAACAACTGTTGCACAGTTTTGTTAAAAACTACTTTTTTTAAAACAAAATACGCTGTGGTTTCATGTAATTATGTAATTAAGGAAATTCTCTTTAAGGATCTAATTACCCAAACACGTATGATTTTTTTCGATATCTGCTCTCGTTTAGGAATGAAAAAATATCGTTAAAGCAGTAGAAATGTTGGATTATGGCCTTAAGCCGTTCAATCCATCTTTTTCATCGTAGAATGGGAGTACATTTTTACTCTTTTGAGAGTAGGATGTTATCTCCCTGCAGGGCACGTTGTTATTGGAAATATTACCAGTATGTGTAAGATATATCTAAACTTTAAATTAGTTCATTATTGGTATATCGTTACTTTTTAACATTTATATTATTTTTAACATACTATAATTAACATTTGTATTATATTGCGTCACATGAAGTATTACTCTTATGTTGTTTGTATTAACGGTAACTGTAACTTCTTTAGATTTCACAGAAACACTTTTTAATATCTTAAAACGTATTTTTATGCTAAATAATGAATTTTTGAAGTGTTCGTGACATTGTAACGTAATTTTAAAAGCCCCGATGTAATTAATTTAATGGAGTAATATGGCTATTATAACGCCAACTACGAGTCATAAACTAAGATATGGTTTTATTCAGAATAATAATTACACTTTACGTAATACTTTTTTGAATACGGATTAATGTTTAATTACTATTTGTAAAGTATTTTCACTATAATTTGTAATATTTTAACACATTTTGTAACACAAATTAAGGATTGGAGAGTATGACTTTGTAGACCCTGTGTTAAATGGAGCTACAAATTTTCGGTCGCTACTTCAAAGAATGGCGATGTGAGATTCTACGCCCTTTAAAAATCTATTTCATACGGGCACATCCTAAGAGTAGGTTCTTAATTAGCGCCACCAAAATTAGGGTCAGTGCTCAGGACTTATTGGCATAATTACTCGAAATTATTTTATTTGAATTTGGAATACCTTCATACTTAAGGAATCTGTTTGGTTTTCCGTTACTTTCCTCACTAAGTTGCAGAGTTTTCTACGTATTAATTACATTACCTTTAAAATCAGTCTTGTTTCATTTGTCTATGAATATGATGTGCGTTATGGTAAGTCGTAATGTGTCACAGTCTCCACACCTACACCTACACTTGAGTCACACCTATTTTATAGTGTCTATCCACACCATACTATATATAATTGTACAATATAATATCACAATTATTATTATTATTATTTTCAAAATATTGTCAAAGCTAAGTCTTATTTTAATTTAGTAAGTAGAACAAGTGCTAGAAATCTTAGACTAACATTAGGTTGATTACAATTTTCATTTCATAAACTGTTTTGCTAGGAAAGAAAATTTTTATTTCAATATCACAGTAGCTGTCGATAAGAGACATGGAATTAAAATTTTGGAAGGACGGAAAATTAAAATTACTTCCCGCAGATTCATTTAGCATATTTCATGTTTAAAATCCGTGTGAAAATACTTACGAATTTTAAATAGAATTTCATTACATAAGCCGTAATTGGACTTTTAAATTGTAACGTGTCTGTATTTTTTTTATTTTACTATGTGATTTATTTTGTATGTGAGACATGATTTAATTTTGACCAGGCCTCATATACGTGTAATAAGAATAGTGTTTTTGCTTGTTGTATGACAATATGTAAACTTTAATTTTTGCCACATCAGACTATTTGCATTTTAGATTACGACTATTTGATCTATGGCTATCCTGATATCCATTCTCACAGCACAACCCGCGAAGATTTGAACTGTTTTGCCAAGTGCTGATTAGCTGGTGGATTAACGCTTCTGAAAACAATGATTTATTTTAATGTCTTCGGACATTTTGTTATGATTATTACAAGGGTCGATGAGGAGAGCGGCAGCAAAAAACCTCGTTGCTGGCTCTAGGTTTTACATTAGTGAATTAAAGCTTAGTCGAGATGTTAGTTCTGTGGTGAAGACGGAGTCAAGAAAAGGACTAGGGACTACCGCGAAGTTATATTAATTAGTCTTCCGCGATTAGATATCGTGTGTTAATGAACTATAGCCGTATGGGTCCGAGAGCCTAAGAAAAGACACCAGAAGGAGAAGAGCATCTTTACGAGGTGTGTCCGAGGCCTGTCTTCAGTACAACCACCGTGGGATTTCAGCCGACGTCAAAGGGATAGTTTGCTATCCATAGATAAGTGAAACCGTCTTACATAATATATGGCGTCATATGGTTTGCAGGACAGACGCTTAACTCCTCCATGTTACTAATTGTTCCTGGCTTTAGTTTACGATCTCATATAACCTACGTCTAACCTGATTTAAATAGACTCACTCAGTTTGCTCTACCGACTGCAATTATTTAACGTGTTTATATTATTCTATCTAACAAGGTTAAATACTCTAAATGCTAAACATTCACGTAGGAATGTCTGGCTGGCAGTTAATGGCAAGTGAATACTGATATAATTTAAATTTAAAAATTTGTTGTTTTACAGAAATATTTCCTTTTTTTTTTTCTTTCTTATTCTGAGGTCTGAAAATCTTTAATTGATATTTCACAGTAAACCTTCAAGAAATTTACCATTAAATTCATGCAAACCTATATACCTACATATTTTATTAGTCACGTAGCTAGAAGTGTGTTGTGAATTACGTTTCAGGATGGAGGGCTTGCTGTTGAATTTTGGTAGTAAGTCAGATAACACTACGTAACCTCACATGCATTGTGTAATATGCCTATGATAGTATGCGTATATAAGATAATCGCCCGTAAAATACGCATTAGTAAATTCTGTAGTAGGATAGCGATATATACTACAGTAAGAATTGCTACGTTACAAAATTGATCGCAAAAATAGTTTGATAGATAAAAAATTTAGGCTACCGTAGATATTCAGGTGTTAAGATGGCTAGACGTTCCATCAAGAAATACAGTATATCACGAAATACACCTACACACGTAAGGGGTTGAGGTCGAATTATTTAAATTTTTTAAAGCGTCACAAAGAACACAGTGTCAAAATTTATATATTTTTCTCAAACAGCACATTTTTGGAACATATAAAATTTTCGTGAAAAAACTCATTCGGCCTCGAATTCCCATTTCCCACTGTGAAACACGCTAAAGTTTTACTACGGTTTTATACATGAAACTAAAACCAACCGACTTACAGAAATGAAATAACTTACAGTAAAGAACAGAGCCACGGGCTACGTCAAGACATATATAAAAAAAACAGTACTGAAATTTTTGTATTTTAAAAAACATTGTAGAATATTGCCAATTTTAAAAATAAAAAATATGCAAAATATATTAAGTACCGTTTTCGTACATACCTTGACGTAGCCTGTGGCATTGATCACTGTTAATTATTTCATTTCTGTGAGTCAGTTGGTTTTTCTTTATTTTATAAAACAGTTTTATGCTAATTTAGGGCTTTGACCTACCATTACACAAAAACTATAAAACCTAGAAAATTTTCATTACTTAAAAAAATAGTATCAATATGTTTAAAACAAAACGTATTTCGTAAAATTATAAAAAAATATCAAAGCAATAAAAATTTTGTAGGGAGCTCCCCCTTAGTGCGCTACAATCGTCTTTATTCCTTGTCTGTTTAGCAACGTGTGTTTCGAGAGTAGGCTGTTTCAGTAGGGAGTTATGTTGTAATGTCATCTTTGGTACTCGGGTCCCTTTGTGTTAAAGACTCTTGGCCTGGTTACAGTACCACTAGTCGGGTCGCTATGCTAAGGCCTGCCCAGGATAGTATAATAATATTGCTCGCAATTAATGTTTGTCGCGGGTCAGCATCCGTCCTAAGCTGCCTGATGAACATTTTTTTACCTTGCGTGGGTTACCACATCAGCTACACAATAGCTCCCTGAAGAAGACTGTTAGAATGCATTCTAGAGTTCCACATGTGCTGTGTCATGATATCGCAGTACACACGAATGCGAACCTTTACACAGTACAAGAATGAGATAGAAACTAGTGGGCTACCAGCAGTTATCTACTATACGGCATTAGACTGGCCGTATTTACAGCATTGTGGTATTAGTGTGTACTGGCATTGCGCTGGCATGCTACCGTATACCGAAGATTCTCACACTGAAAAAAAATATTTTGTATGTAGTCCGCCATGCTAAAATATTTTGCGGTGCAAAAATATATGTGTATTTTTAATATCCGCATTTTGTAGCTGCCACATTATTTTTTCGATGAAATTTGCGCATCATTTCTTCTCCTCAACTGCATTGATTGCGGAATAATGCAGCTGTGATCCACATTCTAATTCCTGTGTAATATAGAATGTGCAGTCTGTAGGAACCTTTGTACTTAAAAAAAAAGTTTAATAACATAACATCCAAATAGGCCTATTTCAATTGATTTTATTTCAGTAGTTTTGCATTTGAACATGAAAATTATGGAACTACATTCTGTTAAATCGTTGCCAAACATACGAGTAGTAAGGAAACTGTTTTTAAAACGTTAAATTTTTTGAACTCTATTTATCCCGGACGACACATAGTTGTTGTATTGTAGGTGTTGCGGTAGTAATATTAACGGTTAGTGTCTGTAGATTGCAGTCTTCGATTGACTGCTTTGTACACATTTATATATCGCCTACCCCATAGCCTTGCGGAAGTAAGGTAAGTCTGTGTGTATACAAACAAACACACACATACATTATATCATCGTTCATCATGTAACAACAGAATATTTTTTGTTTTTTTTTTTCTGAATACCCTGAAAACTGAGTGAATAAGTATTTTCATCCTAGAAAAAAAAAACACTCGAAGAGGGATGTTCAGAAATTGTTTTTTCCACATTGACTTCCTGTAGCAAAATTTTCCTGATCTCGTGGGTTTTGCTCGATTGGGAAATCGTGAATACAATAGGTGTGTTCGAAACGGCCAATTGGGGGATTTAGGGTTTAGAAATTTAGGGTGTTTTGTTTCGAACGTCAAATATCAGCGCTGCATTTGGCAAAGTCGGAAACTAGATGTTTTATGGAATTTCGGTGTTTTATTTCCCTCGTATCCAGGTTTACGAAAAGTCACTTCTTATCCCTGGCAGAGTAAAATTTTAACTCGTTACCAACGTTTACAAACTGATCCGAAGGGCGAATATTTGATTCAAAAAGTAGTAACCCTAGCTATTTGCTTGCATTTGTTTGTCCTAACCCAACTAATTTACAGTGATATAGCAAATCTGGGTGACCAATGATAGTCTTGCTGTCTCTAGCAGGTTAGTTTTTGTAAACATCCTTTGAAAATAAATAATTGTTATAGTTCTTTACCGCAAAGACGTTATTTTTGTACTAAAAAAATTACAACTCTTTTCTTGCAATGTGGTTTGACAATTTGAACTTTGGTGTGGTGTATAAATTTCCCCGCAATTAAACCGTTGCCAATTTGAAATTTAAATGTGGAAAAAGGAGGGGAGCGAGACACATGTTTTCCCCTTCATGTTTACTTAACCTCCTGTTGGCACGACCAGTGTCTTATTTTTGACAGTTACACTGTGAAAAATTAATTCTTTCCACGTTATAGTCTATCACTCACACCTTTCTCAGGCTAGTAACATTCCACTTTTCTTCCACATTTACGAAGTCACTGTATTCTCACTAATCTTCGTACACTTTATCTGACTGCTGAGTCGCTTGGGTGTGTCGCTGCATCGCCTTGTTGCCCTGTGCAGACGCTCAGAATTAGTGCGACTCGTAAATCCAAAATGGTTACTGCCATCACAAGCTAACTTCGCTGTTTATCCAGGCCGTGTCATCAATTCTGCGGTAAACTTCGAGTGTACGTTCCCTGCCGAACTTCAGTTAGAAAATGATGAGAGTACACTGAATATGTGTTATATTAAAGGCGACATTTTTTTTAATATTCCAAACAATTGTTATTGTAACATGCAATTACCCTTGTTGGCATACCTCATCGCTTGTAAGTGACCAAATGGAGGTTCCTTAGTAGATACGTTCCCAGCCCCAGAAAGAAGTGTCCAGACAGGTGCAAGTTTGCGAAAATCACCACCCGGCTTGAAACAGCTTATATAAGTTTATCATTTTACGCACAGAATAATATTTTGTAGGATTGTTTTGCGCTATAATATCTGAGTCTCTTTCCACTAACGAAATTGAACTAGAACGTAGCTCTTAAAAACTTACATTATTCCGCCACGTTGTAATACCTTTCAATGCATAGAAATGGTCTGGGTAACACTTTTATTGAAACCACTAAATATTTGGTAATTGTAATAGATAGAAGTAAATAGCGCTATCATAGGAAGCCTGTCAAATTATTGAGCAAGTATTTTTTCTGTAGCGATGCTTTTCTGATACACTATTTAAGAGACTGTCATTTTGTTTGATAAAATTATTCATTTTCGTTTAATAAATAAAGGCTGTATTGAATTATCGACATTTTGTCTTAATAGAAACGCTGAATTTTCTATTAGTACGTATTTGTAGACTAAATTGGTGCTAGGCGTATTTAGTCTTTATTTGATGGCGAGAAAGGATTATTGTTTTAAATATTGAATTAACTTATGATTTAATATTTTTAATACAATGTGCACAATTGAAACCAATATAATTGGTTAAGTCCCTATTGACATATCCTCGAATAAATCTTGCGAAATCGGGAATTAGAAAGAAATTAAGAAAAATTATGGAATATTAGTGGTGTGGTTCTTAAGGCGCAATAATTTAATTATTTTAGTTACGACTCAAGTGAATATTACACCTTGATTAATATTCACTTTCATAATATCCATATAACGTGTTTGTATTCAGTTCCTTGGCTACCGCTGACACTATTTAAATAAATGTACACAACGTCGGAAATATTGGCTTTGTGAAGACTGTACCCAGTATATCAGCCAACAAATAGAGTATTTTAAAACATTATCAACGATAATAACAGGCAATTCGTAAAGGAATAATTATCACATACCTACCAATCATTACAGCTGATCCCGATAAAACGTGAGATTTCGTCCATAAAAGTAGTGTCTGTCTGAATACAAGCATGTCGTTGTGGTAATTTTAATGATAATGAAATCGATGATGTAATACCAAATGTCGTGTACAAGTGGGTAAATCTGGCTATTTTTCATTAACTTTTCTTAAAATTACACTTAAAATGGGAGAAATCATATAAAACAAGAGTATAAAAGTTAGGGCGTAAAGTTATTTAAAAGTACTGTTTACGCCGACGTGCGTTTATTTTGATTTTGAACTACATGCATATATACATCACTCCAACAAACAATCTCACTGCAAGCGTCCGATCACGAGTCCTCATGCTGACTGACTGCCGTGTCCAGCCCAGCAAACCTGCTACCAGTCCGCCTGCCTGTCCCAACTCCCATCCGCCAGTGTCCTCACGGTCATTGTTCGCCTCCCTTCACATTCCTAAGCCATTGTCCATAGGCGTGCCTTGCCTCGGGGGTAAAGGGGGTTGAGCCGGTGCCGGTGCTTGCCCTGTCGTGCTCCACAGCATGTCTTCACTCAAACAGCCTCAACATGCCGCCCTCCTTGAAAGGTTGCTCTTTCAACAAGCATAGTACACATACTAAATTTATACACACAGTATGATGTCTCTACAAAATTTGGTGCCTCTGCACATAACTGGCACTTGACACAGGACATACAGATACACAAATAAAAAAACTGCCGATGACCATCCCCAACAATTACTCAATAGGGTACTTGCACCCAAATTACTGTGATACTTGATCACCACATTACATTTCACCAATCATAATTAGTTACTGAAGGGCAATGGACACAGTCGATTTATTGCTCGCTTGAGAAGACAAGTTGCTGTTTTCACTGTGACGACACGGACTCTTCCATCATCTCCAGTATGAAGGTCAGTGATGCGTCCCATGGACCACTTGAGTGGAGGGAGGTTGTCTTCCGTGATGACAACCAACTCCCCGACTGCAAGATTCTTGATCTCCGAAGTCCACTTGACACGATGCTGGAGCACAGCCAGGTACTCCTTGTACCAGCGTGTCCAGAAGTGTTGGACTAGTTGTTGAGTGTGTTGCCATCTTGACAACCTGTTTACTGGCACATCCTGAAGGCTGGGCTCAACTGGGGCAGTGAGTGCATCACCAGTTAGGAAGTGTCCAGGAGTGAGTGGCAGGAGGTCACTAGGATCACTGGAGAGGGGAGTCAGGGGACGTGAATTAAGACAGGCCTC